>JAPMOB010240116.1:0-13816 GCA_029875015.1 Lepomis gibbosus | reverse complement strand
CCCTTAGTTTATGTAAATCAGATCATGTCTGAAACTGCAGCGTTGTCATGTGAGGTACCTCAGGGTTCTGTCTTGGGATCCATGCTTTTCCTTTTGTATATATTTCCTCTTGGACAGATAATTAGTCAGTCAATTCAGTGACATGTCTGACCATCTGTATGCGGATGACATTCAACTGTACTGCTCGTTAAGCGAAACTGAGTTCCACAAATTGTCTTCTTTAATTAACTGCTTTACCAGTATTAAACAGTGTTTATGTGACTTCCTGTTTCTGAACTCAGAAAACTGTTAGGTCTCTCAGGAAAGGAAAGCAGGGCTTGGTTGAGGCTGTGTTCAGCGGGCAGGTGTAACTGCTGAGCCTTGAATGGGGATATTTTCGAGTAGTGGAAAAAGCACTTTCCGGAAATCCTGAACCCACCTTGGGAAAACCCTATATTTCTGGCAGAGGTCTCAGAGGTAGCTAAAAAGCTCCTCAGCAAGGCACCAGGTGTGGATGGGATTCGCCCTGACATCCTAAAGCCTCTAGATATTAGTGGACTATCTTGTCTGACGTGCCTCTTCGATGTTATGTGGAGGTTGGGGACAGTGAATGTGGAATGGCAGACCGGGGTTGTGGTTCCAATATTTAAAAATGGGCCTGGATGGTGTACTCCAGCTATCAACATATCACTCTGCTTAGCCTCCCTGGGAAACCTTACTCAGGGTGCTAGAAAGAGACTCTGACCGACTGTTTAACCTCAGATCTAGGAAGACCAATGTGGTGTCTGTCCCGGTCATAGGACAGTACACGAACTCTTTACAATTGTAGGGATTTTGGTGGGTACAGCCTCTAGTTCTCTGTGTCAAAGGGAGTCATTTGAGGGAGTTCTGGCATCTAATCAGGATGCAAAGGGACTACTTTGTGTCTATAGGTAATCACACAACTGAGCTAACTAAAATGACTTGTGGAGTTCTCTAAAGCTCCATTCTGGGGCCTCTTCTGTTTAACATCTACATGCTTCCACTGGCTCAAATTATGAAAAACAACAAAATATGCAGATGACACACAGATTTACTTAACCATGTCACCAGGGGACTATAATCCCATACAAGCGCTGAGTACTGCATTGAACAAGTAAACACGAGCACAATTCCACCATTTTTGTCTCACTCCACTGGCTGCCTGTATATCATATGATCCATTTTTAGATTCTTTTATTTTCTTTTAAATGTCTTAATGGTCTTGCCCCACCCTACATCTCTAAGCTGCTACACCCCAATAGACTCACCCGTTCTTTCAGGTCAGCCGATCAAGTGCTCCTAAGGGTGTCCAAAACAAAGTGCAAGCTCAAAGGGGACCAAGCTTTTGCTGTAACAGCTCCTAAATTATGGAACGATCTACCTCTGCACATTAGACAGGCATCTTCAGTGTCTCTTCTGTTTCTTCTTCACTGTCACCTCTTTTCCTTGGCCTTTTACAGCTGAAATTGACATTTTTTGTTTTGATCTTACTGATTTTCTTCTTTTATTGTACGGTTGTTATTTCTTTTACTTTTTATAAGTCATGTGAGCTTTGTATTTAGTGTCTTATTTATTCATTTATTTATTGTTTTTCTGTACAGTACTTTGTGTTCACTTTGGATGTTTAAGTGCTCTATAAATAAATTTTGATTGATTGATTGATTGAACAATTGGATGTGCCAGAATTTTCTTCAATTAAACAAAGATAAAACTGAAGTTACTGTTTTTGGAGCCAAGGGAGAAAGAATAAAAGTCAGTGCTCAGCTTCAAAACCAAGCCAGAAATGTTGGTGTAGTAGCATGGACTCAAGCCTGAATTTAAGCTGCCATATTAAGACACTTACAAAGCCCCCCACCCATAGTCAAGACATGACGATTCTGAATCGGCTATGTAAATCATTAGTCAGGGACAGCCCTCGTCAAAACTAAACATGGAGAAGCAGCGTAGAGCTTTTATACTCCACACATCTGGAACCAACTCCCACATAACTGCTGGTCTGCTGAAACAGTTCTTTTAAATCAAGACTGAAGACTGCCTTTATTAAATTGAATTCAAGGCTGTAGATTAATAACTAACACTGCACTGTAACTTTTACTGCCCTGTTTTATCCTGTTATTTATTTTCTATTTAACTCTTTAAAAACATGTATATCAATGCCTTTGTTTCCTTTTATTGCTTTTATGTTCTATGTAAAGCACTTTGAATTGCCTTGTTGTTTATGTGCCATACAAATAAACTTGCCTTACTTTCTTAAACATTTATCATCCTGCCACACTGTTATTTCCAGCATGTAAAATGCACATTGGCCATTATAATGAAGTGATCATAACCTGAACAGAGAGCTCTAACAATGTAAAAAAAACAATTAAGACAACAATAGTAAGATACAATAAAAAATAAAAACAAGACAGCTTTTAAAAAAGTTAAAATGACAGGATAAAAACTAATGTAAGAGAGCAGAGTTAATTAAAATAAGTATCTACTTTGTGAAATATTTATGATTTCATAAAGTATTTAAAGGAAGATAGCTAAGTTAATTTCTTTTGGAGGATCATTTCAGATGCATTGAGCATTGACAACAAAGTCTCAGTCTCCTTGGCCATGACAGCTCGTGGGGAGTCAGATGACAGAGACAGTTGGGAAATGATACAGGCCAGGCAGTGCTTTAAAAGTTAGCAAAACAATTTAAAACGAACTAAAATGAGCTAAAAAAGTGTAAGGAGATCTTATCTGTTGGTTATAATGATACCAATATGTATCTCATTAAAAGAGTTTTGGACATATACAGTTAAATTTAAAGCAAAATGAAACCTTCGGAATGAAAATTGTGATTCACAAGTAACGGCAAATAATTAATCACAGTCACCACACTATTGAAGATAGTAATGCTCTTTATTGTGTGATTTATCAAAACAATCCCTTTCAAAATACTTTCCAAGGATCATAGAAGTCACATCTCTGCATTGTTATTGAAAAATAAGTTATCAGTGTTGATACATTAGTTCATTTTGTCTTGACGTAACAACTGTTTGAGGTGTTTAGAGATTTCTTTCATTTGTAGTCCATATATGATTGGATTAAAGAGCGGATGATACAAAACTAATTGTAAAGTCATAATTAAATGTACAATGTTTGGAATATCAGATTCCAGTCTAACTATAATAACATCATATGTGGCCAACAAGGCAAAGTTTATCAAAACCAACAGATGAGGTAAACAGGTCTGTGCAGCTTTTCTCCGGACTTCTCTACAACTTCTATAGGTTATTGTAAATATTTTTGTATATGTAAAAAGTATAAAGAGCAAAGGAAAAAGTGCAATATTTAGCAAAAGTAATACACCATATATAGACAAAGCTCTTGAACTCACACAATGAAGTTTGTAAATTGAGTTATTGCAAAAAATTACTTTCAGTGTAAAGCTACAGAGCTTTTCATAAATGGTCATTGTTGCTGATACCATAAGCTGACAAGCAGGTACAAGCCAAGCTAAAGCCAGACAGGTAATGACAGTGGATTTCTTCATAATACTTGGATATTGCAGAGGTTTACATATAGACACATACCTGTCATAGGACATGGCTGCCAACAGTAAGAATTCTGAACCGCCAACAGAGTAAAACATAAAATATTGAAAGACACAGGCTGAATAAGATATGATTGGTTTTTCAGACAAAAGGTCAATTAAAAGCTTTGGGTAAATATTAGCGCTGAAAAGAACAGAGTTGATTAACAAAGCTGCAATAAAAACATACATAGGCTCATGAAGGTTTCGGTGAATACAGATTAGGTACACAATAGTACAATTACTGCAGAGTATTAGAATATATACTACAAAAATGATCATAAAATAAAGGTATCTGTATTTGTGGACTTCCACATACCCATCAAGAGTTATATATGTTGCATTCAAGTCTTTATCCATTAAAAAATTCAAACATGAAATATCAGTTGATAAAACAGGCAGATGATAAATTAAATTAACAATGTGAATAAAATCTGAAAAAAGAGGTCTCACTTTGAAGATTGGAAAAACATGTCACCTGTATTGGAGTTCCTTTTTTTTTTCAGTTACTTAACCTTGAAATTAGTATGTGCTCATTTCCAAAATTCAGCAAGTGAACAGATTGAGCCTGTGAAGGGTTTTTATCATGTACGTCATCCTCCATGGATTATTAAACTTTCCACCAAGGGTGATGAGCATGTAAACAACTTTAGCAAACTGTGGAGGCGCTGATAGACTTCTTTTACTGGGGCTTGTGACTTGCAATATATTTTAGTGCCCAAATGAATAAAATTACATCATGCTATTCATTTCTCTGGTAATTGTCAAAATAATTTTTGAAAAAGATATCCGTTATTACTGTCACTTACCTTCCTACTCGAACTTTTTCACCTGATACTATTTAACTTTGAATTAGAACAAAGATTATTTCATTAACAAATGTATCACTCTGTAAAAGGCCATGAAAGCAGCCTATATAGGAAAATACATGGGGAAATGGTCATGGTCCAGATTTTTCCCATGGAGATGTATTGATGGCTGAACCTTCTTTCCAAATGGCTACTCTACTGTTTCATTTGAGATTGGGAATGTTTATTCCCTTTGACCTATATGGGTCATTACATCGGAAATCTACTGAATATGTGCCATATTATAAAGATTAGTTACCCTTACCTATGCAGACATAACCCTCTGACAAGCACTCGCTTACTCCTGTGAGGAAGCCCACTGAAAGCGTCACTCAACTACCAACACAATTTGTTTCCCGGCCAGGAGAGCACAAGGTCAGAAAGTTTGGTTATCCACTAATAAGAGCTACTGAAATGGAGCATACTGCTTCAGGAGGTCTTTTGGGCTTGTTTGGAACAGTGGTGACGAGTGGTGGAAAGAGCACTTTGAGGAATTCCTGAACCCAATCAAACATTTTTATTTATTTATAGAGTTTAGGTTTACAGAGACAGTGCACATTAATAAACATTTCTGTAAATGTGCCAGTTTAGCCAGCTTGGCTAATGTTCGACTGTAGTCCCTGGGCAGGTGTTATAACAACTACATAAAATACGCTAAAACAGGAGCAACAGTATTTATACATGTTAACATGTTGTCTGTAAAGACAGCAGAATTTGAAGATAGGGTTTGGGGCATCAAATTTAATGAGTTTTGTCTTTTCAGAGTTATTTTGTGCACCAACCTGTTATTGATTCATAGAAAGAATAAGACAGATCCATTGATCATAATAGTGCTTGTGATAATCAGCCCTTTACACTTCCAATAATCTACAGACTGTGTGAGTGCTTCGCTCTGCCTCTCAGACAGACAGGAAGTGAATCTTGTTTCCTGTTGCTCTCCTCTGCAGCCTTAATCAGAAACCAGATTCACCCATATACCTTGCAAAGAGTTAAGAAGCTCCTCTGCAAGGCACAAGGTGTGGATGAGATTTGCTCTGAGATCCTAAAGGCTCTGGACATGGTTGAACTATTTTGTCTGACATGCCCCTCATGTCTTGTGTGAAGGTTGGGGACAGTGCCAGTGGAATGGCAGACCTGAGTCATGGGGGTTGTGGTTCCCATATTTAAAATGGGGTTCACTAACAAGGACCACGCCAGTGTTAGATTTTACAGTGGTTTATTATGATTAATGGTTATGAAATGTGGGGTCGAGATGAAAGGGATGAAGGGGTTGAGGAGGTTGTTTAGGGTTTCTTGGCCCGAGTGGCTAGGAACCCGAGGGGTCGAGAATCAGGGTGGAGGCTTGTCTTGATAAGAAGCTTGATCTTATGAACCCCCAAAAGAAGGGGGGTTGAACAGAAATTGGTTTGAAGAATGTCTGTCCAATGCCCCCAAAGAATGGCAGCGGTTCAAAAGGATGGGGAGGGGTGGAGGAAAGGAGGGGTCGGATGGCAGGGAAAGAAAATGAGGAAATTGGGTTGGTTCATGTGGCACAGTGCCTGGCTAGCTGTAGCCGTGGCTGAATGGATGGCAACGCCAGTGGCAATAGCTGCATAAGTAAGAGAATGAGCCGCCTGTTGGGAAAGAATGGCTATGTAGGTAGCAGTCGAAAGGAGGTGAAGGGGAAGGATGTCGGGATGACAAGGGTAGGGAGTGTAGCCTGCTGAGATGTGGATTAGGGGAAGAGTGAAAACAAATTAGACATATCAGACGACAGGGGAGCAGGCACAAGGGGTAATACTACCTGGCCCTGTGTGAGGGCGAGTTTGCGTTACTGCGGTGAGCGTCATTGTGACGTCATCGGCGTGTCGGGTGCCGGCCCGTAACACTACGTCGGGAATGCGGAAGTGGCGACCTGCTGGAGGTGCCCGGGTGAGCTGGAACCTTTGGGTGGAAAGGTATCTTCCTGGAACGCGTGCTGAAGGCAGACACCTGTCTGTTGAAGATGGTGTGACGATGGATGGAGCCGTAATCAGGTTGGCCGGTGCGGCCGCGGGTCGGTTGTGCGGCCGGTCGGAAGTAGGGGTCTGGAGAGTGAACTCCCGAAGTTGGCTGCGACTGCTGTGGCCTGTGTGTGTTCGGTGGGGTAGGCCAGGTGCTGCTGGATGAAGAATAATGGATGATGCGGTGTCCAGAACATGGATGATGGAGTGTTGTCGCGGTGGACCAGGGCTGGCCGCATTGAGAATGAAATTAACTATGAACGAAAGAATTTAGAGATGGGGCGGATCATTGTAACGTATCCCAGTTGGAGGGGCTGAGAATCGACCCTTGATCTGTGTTTAAGGTAAGCAAGCACTTTCGAGAACTTGGGTGTCTGTCTGAGTCTGAACAGACGGTTGTGAGAACTGAGAAACGGGAGAGAAAACGGGTTAGATGGCTTATATACGTGGGTTCATGTGACTGGATTGAGAAGCACAGGTGGATGGAATGAGTGAAGTACGGGTGGTTGATTGGAGGAATTGAATGAAGCGCAGGTGGTAGAATGAGTGAGAGAGGTGGGGTCCTGTTCCTGAACCTCTGTTTACTTAACTCCATGACTGGAGGGTGTACTCCAGGTATCAAGGTATCACACTCCTTAGCCTCCACAGGAAAGCTTATTCCAGGATGCTGGAAAGGAAACTCTGAACTATTGTTTAACCACAGATCTAGAAAGAGCAATGTGGACTTGGTCCAGGTCATGGAACAATGAACAAACACTTTACAATTGTAGGGGTTTTGGGGGGTACAGCCCCTGCTTCTTTGCATCAGAGGAAGGAACTTGAGGTGGTTCAGGCATGTGATCAGGATGCCTCTTGGGCGCCTTCTTTTGGAGCTTTTTCAGGTGAATTCAACTGTTTGGGGACCCAGGGAAAAAGCCAGAACACGCTGGAGAGAATATATATCTCATCAGACTTGTGGACAACTCTACATTACTTGAATGAATGGATTCCCTTGGTCGTCCTGCAGCCATTGCAATCCTGCCATGGATAATGGGCAGAAAATGGATGGATGGATTGTGAAAACAGACCCTTTCATACATAACCTGGTCAAGCTAGTTCAATTAGAACAATGCACCATTGTCATAAAGGACTTTCAGATGCGTTCCAGGGCAAAAAAACCCCCACAGGAGAATGCAGCGTAAACATTGAATTACGACCCTGTGGTGTGCCTGCAGTGCAGGATCCCATATACAGTATCTCACAAAAGTGGGTAAATCCCTCACTTGTTTGTAAATATCTGATTATATCTTTTCATGCGACAACACTGAAGAAATGACACTCTGCTACAATGTAAAGTAGTGAGTGTACAGCTTGTATAACAGTGTATATTTGCTGTCCCCTCAAAATAACACATCACACAGCCATTAATGTATAAACCACTGGCAACAAAAGTGAGTGCAGCCCTAAGTGAAAATGTCCAAATTGGGCCCACTTAGTCATTTCATCATGGTAAGAAGTCTATGAGGATCTGAAAAAAGAATAGTTGCTCTACATAAGGATCACCTTGGCCGTAAGAAGATTGCGAAGACCCTGAAACTAAGCTGCAGCATGGTAAACTAAGACCAGTGGTTCAATCGGACAGGTTCCACTCAGAACAAGACTCGCCATGGTCAAACAAAGAAGTTGAGTGCACATGCTCAGCATCATATCCAGAGGTTGTCTTTGGGAAATAGACTTATGAGTACTGCCAGCATTGCTGCAGAGGTTGAAGGAGTCGGGGGTCAGCCTGTCAGACCAGACGCCGCACATTGCATCAAATTGGTCTGCATGGGTGTCATCACAGAAGGAAGCCTCTTCTAAAGATGATGCACAAGAAAGCCCGTAAACAGTTTGCTGAAGACAAGCAGACTAAGGACATGGATTACTTGAACCATGTCCTGTGGTCTGATGAGACTAAGATCAACTTCAGATGGTGTCAAGCGTGTTTGGTGGCAAACAGGTGAGGAGTACAAAGAGTGTCTTGCCTACAGTCAAGTCAGGGAACCATGAATGCCAACATGTACTGCGACATACTGAAGCAGAGCATCTTCCTCTCCCTTTCGGAGACTGGGCTGCAGGGCAGTATTCCAACATGATAACTGCCCCAAACACACCTCCAAGATGACCACTGCCTTGCTAAAGAAGCTGAGGGTAAAGGTGATGGACTGGCCAAGCATGTCTCCAGACTTAAACCCTATTGAGCATCTGTGGGGCATCCTTAAATGGAAGGTGGAGGAGCGCAACATCCACCAGCTCGGTGATGTAATCATGGAAAAGTGGAAGAGGACTCCAGTGGCAACCTGTAAAGCTCTGGTGAACGCCATGCCCAACCAATCAAAAGCAGATGCCCACGGTATAGGTAACGCGATTTAACAACTTTTTGCTCCTACCACTACACAGAGTGTGAGTGCAACCTAACTATGTTGCACACCCCTGTAACCGGACAAAACTCTGCAAAAAAGTCATTCTATCCATTTTAGCCAAAACAAAACACACATCAAATACAAAGCAACTGACTAAACTTATAGTAAAACACACTGTTTGAACAAAGCCCATGCCAGTAGTTACAGCACTCCATCTCTAATGTTACCCTATTAATACAAACAACCACTCAGATGATTTGGGAGGCTCCACTGAATCCAACAGTGTAAATCACATCACTGTATGGCCAAAACTCACGGAGTAAACCATTAGTAAACAATAGAAAAAAATCTTATGTTTACAAATGTACCACTATGAATCGTGTCTTACCTTGCTGTCTTGTGATCAAAAGTTGTGTACAATAACATATCAATGGTGTTTGCGCTTACACCAATGCCTCTGTGTCACTTTGAAATGATTCCGGACAGTCCGCAGCTATTTCCAACTGGTAACAGGCTGTAAATGAGAAGTGGGGTTGAGACTGCTAGTCCTATGTAATGTATTTGTCGGCTTCTCGTTGGCTAGTGGTGGTGTTTACAGGGATTTTAGGACTGCCCCTTGATTCTATTTGTTCTGATGGTTCGATAGAGGTGTCAATCATCCACATTGACCAATCGGTTGCCGAGATATGGCTTCACGTAAACCGGCCCCTTTGCCTTCAAGACGCACGGCGCACAGTGAAGACTGCAGAACGCACAACAGAAATAGTTATATGCCACGCTTATATGATTGATTTTCGAGCCATTTTTTTATATTTCCTGTGCCCCAGCTATCAGGGCCGTGCCTCACCACCCGACAGGCTTCTGCACCTCAGCTACAGGCAAGGCCATCAACACCTCACTCACAGCCATCAAGCACAACCCCCACCTCATCTGATTCTGATGTGCCTCAAGAAAGCCTTCCCAAAAGAAAGGGGAAAGCACTGCAGAAGTCTGCAAGACCTAAGCGTGGTCGGAGTAGGTCCACCACTTCTTCAAGAGACCAAGACCAATAATGGCACAACAGAGGACAAAAAACCTGACCCGCCCAGGTTCATGCCAGCCAGGACCCCAGGCACCACCTTTGATACAACAGTATCATTGTCTCCCCTCACCCTGTTCAAGCTTTTTTTCAGCGCGTCTGTGGTCAGGACAATTATTGAAAATACGAATTCCAATGCTGTTAAGCGAGTACATGCTGGAATGAAGTTTGTATGGAAGGCAATTACAGCAAAGGAGTTTTACATTTTCATGGCCATCATAGTTTATACAGGCCTTGTATAGGTGCACCACAGATCTGACTACTGGCGAAAGGCATGGCCATACAACTTCCACTTCACTTGTGAAAAAATGTCACGGTCTCCCTTTGAAGTCATCTTGTGGTCCCTGCATTTGAGTAGAGAGAAGATGAGAAAAAAAATGGAAGAGAGGAACACTGATCAGTATGACAGACTTTTCAAAATCAAGCCTCTTCACACTGAGATAGTGAAAGCCTGCCAAGCCAACTTCCATCCCAATTAAAGCATTTGCATAGATGAGAGGATGGTGGCAACCAAAGCCCATATCAGCATGAAGCAATACATGAAGGACAAACCCACCAAGTAGGGCTACAAAGTCTTTGTGCTGGCTGATGCATCCACTGCATACACCTGGAATTTTTTTGTGTATAAAAGCAAGAGTGTAGTGTAACTGAGACCATGGCCTGTGGTGACCACAGTCATGGACCTTCTGCCATTTCAACTGCTTGGTGGGGGCTACACTTTGTATGTTGACAATTTTTACAATAGCCCTACACTGTTTCTGGACTTGTATTGGAAACACAATGGTTGTTGTGGGACCATCAGATGAAATGGTATTGGTTTTACAAAAAACACACAAATCAACCTCCACAAAAAGGCTGCCCAGGGAGATATGCGGTGGATAAGAGAAGCCAAGCTTCTTTTTGCAAAGTGGATGGACACCCGAGTGGTAACCATGTGCTCCCATGTGCATGAGGCTTTTAGTGGACTGTGAAGAGGAAGGTGAAAGAGGCTGGTGTGTGGCAAACTAAGGCCATACCTGTTCTAGACATCGTAGTGGACTATAACAAAAACATGGGTGGTGTCAATGTATCTGATGCCCTGACAGGCTATTATACTGTCCACCATAAGATATTGGTTGTGTTTCAATTAGTTTTGGTTTCCGTCTCCTTGTCTAATCTTAACATATCCAAAGTCCCAAATGGGGTTCTGTGTCTGTCAGACGGTCTGAAGGGGATACTACCACAACAGTAGAGCAATAATGCAGACTCATCCAACTCGTCCTCTTGCGAATCAGTTTTCCTATTGTGATTAACAATCTCACAATGCTGACATTGCGTTTTGTAAGATCAATATAAGATTTTGATGTGTAGTACTTTTGCATTTGATTACTTAAGTATTTTTGAAACCAGGTACTTTATTACTTTTACTTGAGAAGGTTTATACTGGATGACTTCTAACAGTAACATTTTTCATGTGGTGTCTGTACTTTTACTTTTACACAGCCCCATCCTCCTGGCAACCACTACGCTCAGTCTGTCTGTATGGATCCCAATAAATAACCAATGTTTTTTCCACATTTTTTGTTATTTTCCTGTCTCATTTAGATGCGCTGTGTTTGTTGCCGTCTTGGACCATAGACTGTGTTCTTTTAAAAGTCTCTGACACAAAAATGGCAAGTGACATTATTGGTGGATACTGCTCAGCGCATGCTTTTATGCAAATCATACAAATCTACCATGTAGGAGTCACAAAACTACATTACTGGTCTGGAAATGCAGTATAATAGGTCTCCTTTAACTTCTTAACAAAACAGATGTGGTGTTTAAACACACTAATGCAAGAGATGTGCATTTTTGTATGACAGTTTTATTTAGAGTCACAGTTCAACAGTGCAAAAAACTGGATGAACTTCAGCTACTGGTGGAGAAAAACAGAGACAACAAAGGAAAGGAAACCTCATGAACTCCCAAAATAAAGACAGTTCATAAAGTGTCCAACCAGAGAAGAGAGCATTTTGCTACACTACAGTAATCACGCCATCCCCCACACTCCTCTTGGACAATGTGACCATGTCGTGGTCCACCTGATTCCTGCATACTGTAGAGGACCTTCAGGCGTGTTGGGACTACACTGACTGGGATGTCTTCAGGATTGCCACCAACAGTTTGGATGAGTTTACTAATGCTGTGTTGATGCTCACTTTCTGCGAGGACAGCTGTATACCNNNNATAACAATGGCAAACCCTGGTTCACAGCTAAGCTCAGACAGCTAAGGATGGAAAAGGAGAAGGCATTTAGGAAAGGGGACCAAGCTGGGTGCAGGGTGTTAAAGTTCAAGTTTAGCAAGGAGGTGCGAGAAGGTAAATGACTGTATTACGAGAGAACAGTTCACCAGTTCTCTGCAAACGACGCCACTTCTGTCCAGAGGGGGATCAGACGGATCACAAACTACAAACCCAAAGCTCCACTCCATCAACGAATCTCGCCTGGCAAATGAGCTGAACCAGTTCCACTGCCAATTCGAGAGACAATTGGACACCTTCCCCAGAGTCCTCTGCCCAGCTCCAGATCCCCTCCCCCTCTTCTAAAGCGGCCAGCTCCATCCCTCCTCCCCTCTCTCCATCTCAGAGAGGGATGTCAACAGACTATTCAGGAAGCAAAACCCCCACAAAGCAGCTGGGCCAGACTCGGTCTCCCTATCCACCCTAAAGCACCGTGCTGATCAGCTGTCTCCGGTGTTCACAGACATTTTTAACACCTCACTGGATACATGCCATGTACCAGCCTGCTTCAAAGCCTCCGTCATCCTTCCTTTCCCTAAGGAAACCAAGGACCACAGGACTAAATGACTACAGAGCCATCTCCTTGACATCTGTGAAGTCTTGTGAGTGCCTTGTGTTGTCCCACCTTAAAGCCATTACAGATGTTGGCTAAATCCACTCTCGGACCCCCTGCAATTTGCCTACACTGCCAAGAGATCTGTAGACGATGAAGTTAACATGACCCTACACGTCATCCTCCAGCACCTAGACTCCCCTGGTACCTACCACAGGATCCTGTTCGTGGATTTCAGTTCTGCTTTCAACACCATCGTCCCACCTGTGCTGAAGGACAAGCTCTCCCAGCTGAACGTGCCTGACTCCACCTGCAGGTGGATCACAGGCTTCCTGACGGACAGGCAGCAGCACATAAAACCAGCTGGTAAAACATCTGTCTGACTCCAGAGAGCCTCCAGCCTCATGGCTGCACTCTTTCCCCTCTGCTCTTCTCCATGTACACCAATAGCTGCACCTCCAGTCACCAGTCCGTCAAGTTCCTGAAGTTTGCAGATGACACCTCCCTCATTGGGGTCATGTCTGGTGGGGATGAGCCCATCTGGTGACCTGGCGCAGCCAGAAAAGTCTAGAGCTCAACACCCTGAAGACAGTTGAGATGGTTCTGGACTCAAGAAAGAGCCCAGCCCCGCCCTCCCCCATCATCCTGCGTGACTTCCTAGACATCACTGTG
The DNA here is from genome assembly GCA_029875015.1 of Lepomis gibbosus. Taxonomy (NCBI): domain Eukaryota; kingdom Metazoa; phylum Chordata; class Actinopteri; order Centrarchiformes; family Centrarchidae; genus Lepomis; species Lepomis gibbosus. The sequence goes on along the minus strand of JAPMOB010240116.1, from coordinate 475 downwards.
GACTCCTTCTGCTTCCTGGGCACTATCATCTCCCAGGCCCTAAAGTGGGATCTGAACATTGCCTCCCTCACCAAGAAGGCCCAGCAGAGGATGAACTTCCTGCGGCAGTTGAAAAAGTTCATCCTGCCAAAGACAATGATGGTGCACTTCCACACTGCTATCATTGAGTCACTTCCTCCATCACTATCTGGTACACTGCTACCAACACCAAGGCTGCAGTGTGTCATTTGCTCTGCAGAGAAGGTTATGGGATGAAAACTTTCACGTCTTCAGGACCTGTACACCTCCAGGACTCTGTAGCCCCTTTTCCACCAAAGCATTTTGAGAGCCGGTTCGGAGCCGGTGCCTACTCACGAACCAGTTCTTTGTGTTTCGACAGCCAAAGAACCGGTTCCTGGCCAGGAAAACTGGTTCCAAAGCGGCACCAACTCTTTGCTGGACTGGAACCGTTCTTTTACCACGTCATGCCGACGTA
>JAPMOB010240115.1:0-22501 GCA_029875015.1 Lepomis gibbosus | reverse complement strand
AAAAAGAGAAAATATCCAGTGAGCAGCAGTTCCTTGTTGATGTCAGAGGAGAATGGGCAGACTGGTTTGAGATGACAGAAAGGCAACAGTAAGTCAGATAACCACTTGTTACAACCAAGGTATGCAGAACACCATCTGTGAATGCACAACACGTCAAACCTCAAAGCAGATGGTCTACAGCAGCAGAGACCACACCGGGTGCCACTCCTGTCAGCTAAGAACAGGAAACTGAGGCTACAGTTCACACAGGCTCACCAACAATGCACAACAGAAGATAGAGAAACAGTGCCTGGTCTGATGAGTCTCGATTTCAGCTGCAACATTCAGATGGTAGGTTTGCTGTAAACAACATGACAGCATGGATCCATCCTGCCTTGTATCAACAGTTCAGCCTAGTGGTGGTGGTGTAATGGTGTGGGGGATATTTTATATTTTTTTTTACCAACTGAGCATTGTTTAAACACATTAGCCCACCTGAGTATTGTTGCTGTCCATGTCCGTCCCTTTATGACCTCAGTGTACCATCTTCTGACGGTTACTTCCAGCAGGATAATGCTCCATAGTACTTTAAGTATTTTTATTTTCTGCTATTTAATACCAACACTTTATACTGCATTTTACACAGCAGTGTTCTACTTTTAACTCCACTACATTTTTTTGACATTTTCCATGGTTGCTTTTACATACAAATGAAATGCAGCATTTTAATCAGGAGTTCAAGTTTCTTATAAAAAGTTAGAAAGATCTAGCAGGAGTATTTCAACCAATTTCAAAATGTTTTAATATCAAATATTTCATCACTATAACACATTATCTGGCTTTTTGGTCTTGTTTCAAGATCCAGACACTGATAGACCATCTTTATACAGGTTGTAATATTCAGACTGCACCGCAGGTTTACAGGTTACAGACAGAATAGTCTTTGAGGTTTTGCTGATTAAACTACCATCAACAAATAAAGTATTTAAAATCTGCTCACATGTTAATGTGTCAGTCTACAGTGAAGGGGCCATTCACCCATTACTACTTTAAGTACGTTTAGGGATCAAAACTTGTGCACTTTACTTAAGTAATATTTTCAATGCAGGACTTTTACTTGTAACAGACTATCTACATATTATTTCCACCAATTTAAAGTGGTCAACTGCTCCAGGGCCCCAGGGCCTCAGACCCTCAGACTCCCAGGGCCCTAACCCTAACAGCACCGCGTTCATTTGTCATTCAGTTTAAATGAATTGCACACGCATTATTATCTGATCCTGTGGCTTTAGCTGGTTCACAGCAGCAGTGAAGGAACTTTCCTGAATGAGTATTGCCCGTGTCCGGTGAAGTGGTGCAGCTTCAGGATGTTGTAGCAGCCTCCACCACCTGAGGGCTCAGCAGGACCGAACATGTCGGGAGGAGGATCAGATCAGTATTGTTATCTAATATTGTTGTACAGTTAATAATATGATGGCCTTGACTAGTTAAATGAAGACTTTTCTCCCTTCTGATTAGGCAGCACCACCTTTAATGTAAACTCACTAGGTTTATTAGTGACTTCTTGATCACTACATGACATGTGTACATATAGTATTTTTCATATGGTAAAAGTCAGGAGTCTAACTAGTATTTCACAGTGTTTGCGTCATGGTGACGCAATAACATGGTTTTAGAAATCACTACAAAGTTTATTACTTCGCACATGACGTCTGGCATGTCAGAGTGACGTGACAACGGTGTTCCGGGCCGGATGATGTGTGCGCCATGGCAGGTGGCGGCACCGGATGTGGTCTGGGTGGATGTGCCCGCAGGGTATATAAAGGTGTGAGCTGCGGCCGGCCCGGCCTCTGCGTCTGCGAGCTCAACATCCCGGTTGGAGAGGGGTCGCTCAGATTCGGGGTTTCCGGATGTCCATCGGTTCTCCTGAGAGGATTTAACGTGCACGAGTCAAAGACACGAGGTGGGTCGGCTGTGGCGTTTGGTTTGAAGATATGCCGAAGTGTGTGACGATTAAACTTGAAATCACTAAAATGTTGAGCGAAAGTTTCTATCTGCTCCGCAAACGAGCGTGTTGTTCTTTGAAAGTATATTTTATTCGTATGGGTGGTTTCAAACGGAATGCATGATGAATCCCGTGCCAGAGCTTTAATTGCTCATTAAATCTGCTTAACGTTAATTGCCTAACCTCCCGTCTGTTAACATGAATCCCGGGCCGGCCGTCAGGGGGAGGATGACTCTGGGAAATGACCATGCACGCAGGAATATGTAGGCTAATTAAAGGAAGACTGTCCTTTAAAAAAAAAAAAAGCTCCTGATCTTTCTTGCTTGGTGTTTGTGTTGTGTGTTTGGAGCTGATGCTTTTGCTTTCATGATCCATCCAGAGAGAGCGTGCTGTTCAGTGGCCACTGTAAATGCAGTGTCACGGGGTTGGCTGCTGCCCAAACTGGGCTGAGTCCATCTCCATCTCTATTGTAACATTCAGCTTGGTACCAGCAGCATCTGTCCTCTGTGGCAGCTGCATGGCACAGAGACTCTGTGCTTTTTTTATGACCACTAAAATGTGTCCCTATTGCTACAGTGTGGAGCTCAACATGGTGCAGCTGTCTCCCTCCCCTACCCTGGATGTCACCGCTCCACCTGAACACTCAGAGGGGCAAAGACAGGTGGACCCGGTGAGGGCTGATAGCCCGAAGCTGGGCTCGCCTGGTTGTCTGAGCGCCCTGCAGTTCAGCCTGGAGGCCTCTACTGCCTACCACGGCTATGAAAACTACATAGAAGATGGTCTCATCTGCCTCAAACACAAGGTCCGCAACTTGGAGAAGAAGAAGGTAGGACGGGGCAGAATGAGTTAGAGGGTGTAAGAGCTGGACAGGTCAAGACAGGCACCTGGATTTTGTGACATGTCTTGTCCCCACAGCTGAAACTCGAGGACTACAAGAACAGGCTGAAACGGGGCGAGGCATTAAACAAGGATCAGATGGTAGGACCTGGCATGTATTGGCGGAAAGATATGATCTGGTAACTGTAAATTTGGTGGGTTGGGGTTTTTGCCCGCTTGTCTTGGTCTTCCAGGTGGCTGTGGAAAAGTATGAGGAGGTGCTGCATAACCTGGCATTCGCACAGGATCTGCACAAAACCCTGGGCAGCTTGACTGAGAATGTAAGTCTTTGGCAGTGACTGCTACTCACCTAGCTGCTTTTCTTAGGCTTACATGATCCGTATATTAAGGTTTTGGACTTTTGGACAGCAAGGAAACACTACAGGCCAAGTACAGTACAAAATCCTCTTACTGCAGGGGGCTCCTTCGCTTTAGGTATTTGTAAATGAACTGTACTTATAGAGTCCTTTCTAGTCTTTAAACCGCTCAGTGCTTTACATGCCACATTCACATACTGATGGCAAAGGCTGCTATGCAAGGTGCCAACTGCTCATCATTTGGTTCAGTATCTTGCCCTAGGGCACTTGGACATGCAGCCAACCCAGGAACTAGGGATGTCCAGATCCGATCACGATCGGAAATCAGGCCCGATCACGTTGTTTCAGACTCGATCGGAATCAGACGTAACCTCCCGATCAGGACTCTGATATAAATGTGTGTGTGTGTGTGTGTATACATAGATGTGCTTTGCAAACACTGTGGCACTTTTATTTTTGTAGTTGTTTACATGCCTGCCGGGTATTTTAAGTTGAGGTGCTATTTGTTTTTATCTTAGACTTTTTTTATATTTACTGTTGCACTAAAGTCCAGAAGTGAAGAATTTATATTATTTATTACTTGATTGTTCAAACTACCTCACAGAAGTGCTCTGTGTGTTAACAGTTGTTGAATGATAAATTAAGGTGAATTAAATAAAAAAAAATAAGGAACATCCTGGATCTGTTTTTTCGCTCTTCTTCTTTTTTTTAAAGTATTATAGAAGTATCGGATCGGGACTCTGTATCGGTAGATACTCAAAATCAAATGACTCTGACTCAAGGGCAAAAAACCTGATCGGGACATCCCTACCAGGAACCGCTGTCTTTCAGATTAGTGGAGATCCCGCTCTACCTCCCGAGCCACAGCCGGCCGACCTTGACTGCATTTAGCCCCTCATTTTTAAATGTAGCGTTTTGCTTCATTGCCAGCATGGGCAGGATAGTTCTATAGTGAGCAATAACTCTTACTGTACATATGGCATGTCAATTGTTTCAAAATAACTCCTGCATATTTTTCAATTGTGTATATTTTACGGTCTTCTGACTTCTTCCCATGAGTTTTAGGATGGATCTCCATAGGCTGGACAAAAGTTAGCTGAAATGATCAATTGTTCTGCATCCAGTAAATGTCAGTTCTGTGTCATCATTGCTAGTCCTTTGATACTAAGTAAATCGTATAATGTCAGATTAATTCAGAATAAAAGCAGGGTGCTATAGTGGGCTTTAGAGGTGTTGGTAGGTGTTAGCATGAGCTTAGGCTAGCCTTTTCCCTCCAGCTTCCAGTCTTTATGCTAAGCTAATCAATTCTAGCATCATAGCATGCACAGACACTGCTTTCATACAATGGCTGGTTTTAATTTCAAACTGCTCTTTGACTCATTCTGCAGTTGCTGAGAGCCCAGAAGAAGGCAGTGAAGAAGGAGCAGGTGGCAAAGGCAGAGGTGGAGAGGAGGCGTCTGAGCACTGTCCTCCAGGTCCAGCACCTTCTGCACAGCCTGCAGCAGAAGCACATCAGGAGAGACCTGCTGGCTGGACACAACCAGGCGCCCCACATCCCCGCCCAGCAGCTGCAAAGCCTGAGTCAGCTCGCCACCCTGCTGGGAGTCAAGAGGGACAACAGACTGAGGTGAGCGTCATCGTAACACTGTTAGGTTAGGTTTGACTTGTCACACAAACTGACCACGATGTCTTCAAAGTTGTTGAGGTCATTGAACACAGTGACACAGTGATTACGTCTATTGGCCAAAATCTAAAACACACGTAATGGCGTGTCATAATGTTGATGGGTATGTAAGGCTAAAATTTAGCCATGATCTTCTGTCAGGAGATGGAGTGACTTACACCAATGCTGATTACATTTACTGAAATAATGCATTCATTGTGAATTGCCTCCTATTTAATAGTTTTATATTTTAATATCTTAATGTTGCAGAAGGCCAACATTTATTGTGACTTGCTCCCATAAATACCTAAATTATTTCAATATGCATTTTTGCATGATGTATCAAAGGCTACGTTCAGACTGCAGGCCTTAATGCTCTATTCCTATTTATTTATTTATTTCTTTCCCCCAGATCTGATTTTTTTTTTTTTTTTGACAGTAAACATAGTTTAAATGTGGCCCGCATCAGACTCCAGTGTGAACGGTCCACGGCCTGTTGCCAGCACGCTGTTGTAACATTAGCTCGCGGGAGACTCCCGTCTTTCATTGTCCTCTCACGGGTTACAGTTCTCACGAATTGTGACAAGTGTTCACAACTTTCGGTTCTTCTTTACGGTTTCTGGCGCAGTACAACGTAACTGCGTAAGATCAGATCTGAGGCACATTTGGGCAAAAACATCAGATTTGGGTCACATTGGCCTGCAGTCTGAACGTAGCCAAAAGATTCAGTTTTTTAACATTTAGGGCCTGAGCATGAAACTGACAGTATTGACACTGAAGGAATTCTTTCATTCTTTCTGCAAATGACAAATGAAGCTCATATTTGGTGGCTTAAACATGCACCCCTAAGGGGAGAGACTTGAGTGCATGCAAAAGTTAATGAGCTAAAAAACTCTACAGTCTCTAAAGAGGATGCAATACCAGGCAGAGGTGTTCCACTTTAGAGCTTATCTGATCATGGACTGCTTGATGACCTATCTGAACTGTGTGTTGTAGTTTAGAGGAGCAGATGGAGCATGCAGCTGTGGCATACTTTGACCTGCTGGAGGGCAAAGACAAGCCTGTAGCTGGATCCACATGTGAGTGACATGATAACATAATGGATTCTATAAAAAGTAATGCTTATGTGTGCAAAAGGGGTTAACTGACACTGTGAAAATGTAAGTCTCATTGATCTCTGGAAGGAGGGCGTGGATGAATCTGAGGCCTGCAGAGGCCTGGTCACGATGCACCTCACTGTAATCAGCCTGCTTTTGTATTGGCTTTTAAGGTTTGGGCTTAAAGGAAAGCTACAATGTGTACAACATGGGATTGTGACATTGCTAAAAATTGGTCCAATAACAGACCAGACAAGTGTTCAGAACCTGAGCGTCAGAAATGAACAGCAGCTTCACCAGCTGAAGCGGGATTATCTGAAGTGGGTTTTCCTTTGACACTCAGTCCTGCTGTTGAAAGAGGAGCTCACCAGGCTGTTGAACTGCAAGTACTTCAGTTGTCTACCAGCTCCACCCACAAAGTCTCCAGAAGTGTTCCTGAGGTCATCCAGCCACCGCAGTAAGATTATGCCGAGTTACTTTGACTAATGACCTGTGGGTATTAATGGTGCCAGAAATGAGGGTTAGGCACTTAAAATCCTCTAAGCATGTAAGTTTTAATTTGCAACTGACACTACTGTGAAGCTTTCCTTGTGTGAATATGGTGAGCTGCAGACTCATGTCTTTCCTTTTGTGCTCCTGTCAGCCACAAACTCAAATCCAAATGAAGAGTCAAAGGAGGTAAGGCCGATTATTTTTGAAGCTGTGTTTTTTGTTTTAGATCCTGGTGGGGACTTTAACCTGAATGCACACTAAGTGATGGGGGTGTGTCCCTATGGACACATTAGATCCCCATTGGTAGAGACACCTTTTCAGGATGAAGACTTGGTTTTAGGCTTTAGGTTAGAAGTGGGTAAAGCTTAAGGTTAGCATTTAATTGTGATGTTTGGGGGCAAGGGAATGCATCACGTCGATGTCTCCACAGTGGAACAATCGTGTGACTAAGCATGCCCCAGGATCCACTGATGCTCTATTGGTGATTGGCAGTTTTTCAACAGACTGTACCTGACTGACATGGAGACTCCTCCCACTCAGAACTGGAAGGAGGACTTCCAGGCCATGAGGGAGAGGGAGCCTCCTGACTGCTGGGATATGGAGATCACAGATGGACCCGCATCCCCCCAAGCTACAGTTCACAAACCCTGGAGAGGAGCGGCCACTTTGATCCCCAAAGTCCCAGTCTCCATCAAGAAACAACCTGCTGACTGCAAACAGGTGAGCTGCCTGGCACCTCTTGGTCCTGGATTGACACTGCAATTGTGCTGATGGACAAAACTAGGTAACTTGAAAGGAGTAAAATACACTTTCAGATAGTATTTTTCTTTTTTAGGAAACATTTTCTCAACTTTGTGGTGGTTACTAGCCAAAGTTAATGTACCATGGTCAAATGCATGTTTACATCTGCACACAGAGCTGCACAGCTTAGTGACCTTAATGACCTTGAGCTTAATGTTGCTTTTGCTGATGCTGCTTTGTATATAATTTTTAGGGATAGACCTGCATCAAGTCTGAACCACCTGCTTAACCTTATTCACATTTTGCACTCTGCTTTGCTGCAGCTGAACCTTAACTTACCGTTTTTGTATGAAATGAATAAAGGAAAATCCAGAGTACTTTTATTTTTTTATTTTTTTTGTACAATGACAAAAGTAGTTATATGAAGTCTCATCACCTGGTCAATGCCTACATAATAGAACCTAACTGAAAAGCTGGTCAGGCTGATATATCTGCTGATTAGCTTGTCTGTATGGGTGTATGTGTCCGCCAATAAGCTACATGGTATAATGCACTGGCACATGTATGTATCTTTGTCACTATATATATTTTTTTTGTACAGTTATGTCTTAATAATTACATTAATACAGATTTCTTAAGATTTCAGTCGTCGATTAGGTAACAGCAGCTGATGCAGGCGCTGCCCTGCATGGTAAGGAATAGAGGTTTCTTGCCCTGGCAGTTCACCCTGGACAACTGCCTTCTCTTCTTTTCTTTTTTTTTTTTAATGTGAGCTGTGGCCTTTAAAACAAAGCAAGGTAACAGGTCTGTTGCCATGGCAGTTTACGCTGCATCTCTAAACTGCTCCGAGCAGGTTTTGCTGCACGTGGACTACACACATCTGCACCCAGTGTTACTGATGAGAAGTAGGCTATGAACACACACCACGTGATAAAATATTTTATCCTGACTTATTCCACTGCAGTTGAAGCTGAAATGAAGTTATAACACATCAGCATCACGTTCACACAGCGAGCCCTGCAGCCTCTGATTTTAGGGAGATCTTAATTAATGGGACAGTTTCTGTGACGCAGCCCATCTGTAGACTATAATTGAATTATCCTGTTTTCACATATTTAGATTGACTGTTTTACATGTCCAAAAAGTAGACCTACAGAGCCAGGGTGAGGGTTAATAAACTGAGGATTCTTAGATGAAAGAGTCAGCTACAAAAATTGGAAGTTCCTTGAAATTAGTCACAAAAATCCAAATCTTGTTTTTCTTATTCCCAATTCTCAGCAAAGTCTCTGAGGTGCATAGTAATATAGTGATTGCGGGCTGAACTCATGACTTGACCTATTTCCTCACTGCTTAATCTGATTGTGGAGTCTAACATAACATAACTTTCATGTTTGTGGGTTTGTGTGTGATGTTGCAGCCTTACAAAGTGATGCAATGGTTCCTTAAACGGTTTTTCAGAGTTTGTTTAGAAATGTAGGAATACGATGTCAGAAAATATTTAAGTTTTTAACCTGTAGATTTGTGATTATTAGTTTCTCATAAATCTATCACATTACTCCTGTAAGGTATTTCCCCCTCTCCCCTGGTTCCAATTCTGACATGATATAGGTAGAATGATAAATAATAGTATATAAAATACATAATAGGAAATAATCCTTCAATAAGAACGCTGAAGATAATTCTTTTTACCCAGTGCGATGCCAACAAGCCTCCCTGGCTTTGTCGGCTGCCGCAGTGGTTAGATTTGGCTGTTAACGTGTCTTTAAACTCCTCATATCCTGACACAATCAACGTGCATTCTTCTGGGGAAAATACAGAGCATGGATGAAAAAACTGAACACGCTTCTATGCGAATGCTCACAACTCCAATTAAGTTAACAGACTTCACTAACATCCTACCCACCGTCGTCGTCCTGTTTAACTCCAGTGTAAACAGTCAGTTTGTCAGCCCTGAGTTAACTGAGGAGGTTGAACTCCCTTCGTGGTACCGGCCACTGGTCTGTGTGTTCGTTATACAGAATGTTCTCCACACAATAATGAATACATGCTTTTCTCCCCAGAGAAAAGAGAGGCGAGCCAAAGCAGAGCAACATGGCAAGTCGGTGAGTACAAAACAGTTTGTTTAAAATGGCATCTCTAAACAATGTGCACCTCATCATCATGTTGTGGTTCCCAACAGGTAGTTCACATGGAAATGCCTGTGGAGGTTTTCAACTCACCATCTGCCTTACCTAAAGACCCCATCCTGAGGAAACAGCAGCTTGAGGACCTAATAACCAAGATTCACAGCTCCTTCATTTTCATGCAGGTGGAGTTGGGCTGTTTGCAAACACATGAACATATTTACCACCCAGTACAAGATGAGAGTTTGGAGCATTTGGTCCTTAGAAGGTTATAAAATTATGCTGTCCTGTTCAGGACTCTCTTCTGGATGGTGACAGCTCCCCCGCTAATGGCCACCCCAGACTGAAGAGACGGCCGTCTGGATCTCCCTCTCCTCTGGGTAACTCTGAGTTGGAATCCCAACTCAGGTTTACTTACGAATGTTTTTTTTTTTTGTGGAGCTTTGGACCATATCACATGGTCTTCATCAGTTGATGGAGTTTATTCATTTGTTATGATGAAAATGGATCTGAAAGGGTGATTCAAACGCCATCTGCTGAGGAAGACCACGGACCTGAATCATGGATTGATTTCAACTGTCTGGCTCATTGTTACATGGCCATGAATGTAGCACAGATGATGCGTTCCATGTACCTCGGAGGTCGGAACTTGGAATGATGTCACACCAGAGTTGACTGCTTTCCAGTTAACAAGTTTGAAAACCTCGCTCAGCCAGCCATTGTTTACAAATAGCCAGGTTAGCTATTGATTGAAAACAAACTTAACAAACACAAAAAACGCATTGTGCAGTATTTACTCATACTAAACACTGTAGCAACACATCCACAGGAAGCAGCTGGACACAGCTTTCACTGATACCCTGACAGCTACTTTGATCGCGAAGTCAGGGTACTGTGGATATTCAGTGAGGTTAAATGGAAACATATTACATTCAGTTTATTCATTTAGCTGACGCTTTAATCCAAAGTTACTTACAAATGCTGTATATGTCAGAGGTCACATGCCTCTGGAGCAACTAGGGGTTAAGTTTGTTGCCCAAGGACACATTGGTGCATGTGTCAGTGGGGAATTGAACCTGGGTCTCTCACACCAAAGGCATGAGTCTTATCCACTGTTCAATCACCACATTACTAGAAACACTACAAAGAATATCCAAATAGAATATTCCCAAAGATTCAAAGATACATGTTAATGTCTATAGTGTAACAAATTCTAATGAATATGTGACATGAAAGCAATGGAAGACTGAAGAGGAGCAAAGTTTTGTGGCGTGTTTAACCCCTAGTACTGGATATGGACGGTGCATGCATTCATGAAATATACTTGTAATATTTATTTTTGTCCCCCCCCAGACTTGAGGAGCCCAGTTGCTGTCCTGCCCAAAGCGATGCATGTAAGCGGTCATTCTCTAATGTGTGATAAGTCAGTTGTGACTTAAATTGAAATCACTCGGACCTGTCATCACTTCATCCTCATTCCCCACTCAGTCCACCCCCCTACCTACCAGGCTTATGGAGCGCAAAGCCAGTCTAACAAATGGAGATCAGTGCCTGGAGACCTGTGACCTGGAGCTTTCATCAAAGGATCAATCTCATGTAAGAAGCTGCACATTGACTCAGATGCACCATATGAACCCTGTGGTTAAATGTAATCTGGTCTCTGCAGGAGCCTCTGCATTTGACAGAAAAAAGGTTTCCTTCACCACCACTGTACTGCAGGGAGTCCACCATCTCTGTCAGTCTGGAGGAGAAGAGCCGTCCTCAGGTAAAGGAGAATTCTTGGCCATGTCAACAGACAACACTGAAGCTGATGTCGTCAGAATACTTTGACCCTGTCCATGTTTCACAGACACCGGTAACGGAGTCCGGGAAGCAGTCCCCCTGTACTACAGTGGCATCTAGCACCTCCACCCCCCCTCAGGGACAGACTTTCTCTACACCTCCAACTAGGCGAACTCTGACATCTGCACAGTTTCAGAACATCCAGTCAGTAAGTTTTGTGCTATTAAGGCCAAAAAATCTGTTAAGTTGCTACCACAGCAGTATGCTACAGAGTTCCCCCTCGCCTGGACCCCATTCACATCTGGTATTACATAAGATCTGTATCTGGATACACTTTGCTTTTACACTTGGTGTTAAAGTGTTAGTCATCACCAAAACGAGATCGCGGGTACAAGCGGCCGAAATAGGTTTCCTCAGGCGGTTGGCTGATGTCTCCCTTAGAGATAGGGTTAGAAGCTCGGCCATCTGCGAGGAGCTCAGAGTAGAGCCGTTGTGGTGGTTTGGGAATCTGGTCTGGCTGGCCTCCCTAGGGAGGTGTTCCAGGTATGTCCAGCTGGGAGGAGGCCTCAGGGAAGACCCAGGACTAGGTGGAGCGATTATATCTCCACACTGGCCTGGGAACGCCTCGGGATCCCCCAGTCAGAGCTGGTTAATGTGGCTCGGGAAAGAAGTTTAGGGTCCCCTGATGGCGCTGTTGCCCATACCCAACCCTGGATATTCAGATGTAAATGCTCCGTAATTGTATCGCACCTTTCTAGTCTCTTTGACCACTCAAAGCGCTTTTCTGCATTTACCATTTACTCACATTCATACACTGGAACAGCCGCCAGGGGCAATTCAGGGTTCAGTGTCTTGCCCAAGGACACTTCGACATGCAGCCTGGGTGAGCTGGAATTGAACCTTCTGATTAACGGGCAACCCGCTCTACCTCCTGAGCCACAGCCGGATGAAGATGGATGGATGGTTAAAGTGTTACCTTGTTTCTTGCGGTTGGATATGTGGGTCCCAGGTCAAAGGCACAAGCAACGCAGAAAAGCGAGGGTCATGCTCAGTTAATCAGAGCCAGTGGAGGAGCTTGCTAGCTTTTCTTCACCACTTGGTCACATAACCCCTTTCCCTACACATCACAGCTGTCCCTGTGGAGCCTCTGAAGTATTCTGCTCTAGTTATTTTCCTTAATGAGAAAGCATCATTTGTAGCCTGTTGCTAGAGAGACCTCTAAGACAGAAGGCTGGATTGCCTGTAATTGAGTCATTAGCCTGCTTCTTTTTTTTCCTTATCAATAAATAAACTGACCAAGTAGAAATGGGCTTGTCAGGCGTAGCTTGCTGGTCGTTGTTAGATTGTGAACTTGCATATTGGCTTCTCAATGGCATTTTGCCAGACTGCAGACCTTGGTCTGCCATGAATTCGCTCAAGAACACAGTAGCCCCATTTGTCATTTTAAGGATCTCCTATCTACAAACTCCAGATGTAACTGTACTTGTCGTTTATATTCAGCCACATTTGTGTATCTTAGAAAAACTGATCGTGTAAGTTTTGGTTTTCCCTGGCTACATGGCTGTCTGATCAGCCAAGATACATGATATGTTGGGTTCTGACTGTGATGGCCAGCGAGTGTTATTTCAGTGCAAAAGCTTTCTATTGTCAAAGGACAGCAATGTTTTTTTCCCCACAGTTCTGACATGACACTCTTCAAACAGTTGATTTCCCTGTGCTGATCAAGTAAGACAAGTTTTTGAAGTGCATACTTGATAATGCTACAGTGGGTAGTTAGACTTCCTTGACTAAATGGAAAAAACAAAGTGAGCACAAACATCATGAAATCAAGATTTATTCTGTTTCCAGATGTGAACTACAGTCTGGCTTAACTAGATCTAGACATAATCTGAATGGTCTGTTTCATGATCAGAATGGGCTTGTACACTTTAACTTCTTTGGTCTCTACTTTCATCTGACTTTAGATCTTCAAGGTGAACGGCTCCTTACCTCAGAATGGGGAACTGAACTACAAACCAGATTCTGCAGTTTTTGCTGAGCCCAGGTACAGCACGGCCAGTACCCAAACACCGCCTGAGTTTGCCCCCTCAGATGACGAACCACAGCCGGGTATGTTGAGCAAATTTTTGTGTTTAAACTCTCAACCCACAAGAGCTGAATGGTCACCAGCCAACTGTCAGACCCGTTTCATTCTGCATCATCTCTCTAGTGTACCAGTCAGATTACACGGTGAGTAATGCTGGACAGATCTTCCTGTCTCCTGGCCAGTCGGGTGGAAGCGTTGGTCGACCCAACCAGTCCTACTACACCAGAGGAACTGCGAGAGGTATGGCACGTGGCGGAAAGGGACTGGCACAAACCTTTCGCTCTTCTGGTTGGCATCGAGGTATCTATCCTCAATCTCCTTTCCTTTTTGGGTTTTCACCACTGCTGCATTTCTCTCCTCTCCTTTTGCTGGACATCAGGATCAGCTGCTTTAGAGTAATCCTGTCTAGGGTTGGGTGTCGTTTAAAATTTTACAATACTAGTACCAAAACCAAAAAGTGATACCAATAGAGTACTTAATTCGATACCTTGCAAAAAAATCCCACCTGTTGAAGTCACAGTAGTTGATTGGTAGCTTATTATTATTATTATTATTATTATTATTATTATTATTATTATTATTATTATTATTATTATAATTTTTATTTTTTTATGTACAAGAAAGGTGATGCTCCTCATTCTAATTAGTTCCTCACTGGTAGTAGCCTGTTATATAGTGGAAGACTACAGCCTGCGATTTTTATTTATTTTTTGATATTTAAGTAAGAGAGGAGTGGAAAAACTTAAGTGAATGAAATAAGTTGTGAAAAACAAATTTAAGGTATTTTTTTACGTGTTGTAAGTAAACAACAAAATTATTTTAACTTTCGATTGAAGATCTTCACGTGTGCTTTTTCCTTTAGTCGTGAGTCGCAAACCTCCAGAAACAGTCAAGTATAAGACGAGAGTTTGTTTAAACAAGTCACTTAACTACTCTAAAGAGTCTAAAGAAGCAAACAGAAGAAAAGAGGCTCCACGTTCAGCAGATCAAACTGCAGCTGAAGCCGGAGGCTCCGTGAGGAATCAGTTGATCGCTGCTGCACCTATAAAAGCGTTTAATTGATGTGATGGAACGCAGCAATCGATCAGTGACAAATATGTTCAGAGAGGGTTAAGTGATACCAGAAGATGGACACAGAAAGCCAAGCTTGTGGTGATAAACTTGCAAAAGTGACGAACATGCCTGAGACAGCAGCTGAAGGTGAGCGGCTGTTAAAATCATGCATGGACTCAGTGCCTGCAGGCCTTGTTTTATACAGTTCAGGGTAGTGTTGTAGTACTCACGACCGGTCTTGGTCTGAAGACCTCTTTTTGATGGTCTCGGACTCGACCACCTTTGTGTACTCGGCCTTGTCTCGGACATTGAGAACTCAGGATTTTATTTCAAGACCATAACTTATAAAGAAATTGCTTTTGCATTGTCTGATTTATTTAGCATCCTAACTTGATTAGAAGTAAATCTTATTGCTTCAAATGCAACCGATAACCCTAAAACATGTGGTGGTCCCGTTAATGACTGTCACCCCTCCCTGTGATGCTTATTTTGATTTTAGCTCTTGTTTGTATGTGGGTGTTTTTAATGGGAAAGTGGATCCTTCAGATCACTTTAAGTACCTGTGATGTCAGTCCACATTTTATTGCGTGCCATGCAATGCAGGGAACTTTTCTTGGTCTTGTCTTGGCCTCTATAAATTCTGGCCTTGGTCTTGGTTTGGGCGGTCTTGACTACAACACTAGTTCATGGTGCAGGTTCATAAGTGGGGGGGGGGTTATTTCAGTGTATTGCTTGCATGTTTGGCCGCAAGCAAAACATACAAAGTCATTTTGCTGCAATCTGGGTACAAAACGTATCGATTGAAGTACTGGTTTCACAGAGAAATTCGATTCTGCTTGATACTGGGCTGTTTCGGTCGACACCATAAAGGTATAGAGTAGCGATACCCATCCCTAGTCTGGTCACATCCTGGCTAAAGCTTGGGCTGAATGAATATTCTGAAACTAAATACTGATTTCTACTCTTCAGGAGCGTCCTACATCCCCCAGACTAATTTCAGAGACTCTGGCCCTCTCCTCTATGCTGCTAGAGTAAGTAAATCAGTGTATAAATTTTATTTTATTTTTTTAGGGGTTGGATTAAAGATCAGATACTATGGGGGAATGCTGTCACATAGACAGCCAGGGCATCAGTTGTCATGTGACCTCTTATACTGACTGTGGCCACTACGCCAACGTCTCCTCAAAGCTGGTGTCTCATTTTCATAGTTTTGGTCAGAGTTCCTGTAGTTCCCTGGACTCACTTAATTGCTAGAATCAGGAATGTGATTCGACAATGTCCCTAAAGTCTCACATGCTGATAGCAAACATAAGCACAAGCCAAGAAAATGCTATGCATGTACAGACTTAAGTCCAGTGCTGACTTTGCTGCTCTGTCTGCAAATGTTTGTCCTTCTGCTGTTTTCTCAGGATTCTGGGTACCAGCACAGCTACAGACGTGGAGGAGGGAGGCATAACTCAAGCGGTAAGAACACAAGCTCTAACTCTTCCAAACAGTAATCTATCCTTCAGAGCTTTTGCTGCCAACACCTGCTTAAGTTCTTCCTTAACTGTAGAACCACCAGGGGTTCATTTGGACCCCCCTCAAGTTCATGACTTGTCCTAAAATGGCTATTAATCTAGTAATTGACAGATTTGGAAACATGAGCAGAAGGATACATGCCAAAGAAGTTTTGGCAGTGCTGTGAAAATATGACTGTATTCCACCTTGTCAATCTGTAATGAAATTAAGCAGTTGTAAAATGGCAACATATCTAACTCCAGCCAACTTTAACAAATCACAATATATTTCACATGCTATGCAGAGAGTGAGTTCAGAGTCGTTAGGTAAGAGGCTCAGCGGCACGCGTAAACATCAGCCACGTAAAACAATGGCTTTTGCAGAAAATTCATCCCAATTGTTAAAAAGCAACATAGAGGCTGTTACAGGCAACTGAAAGCCAGCGAATGGTTCATTCAAAGTGATTCATTTCATTAGGACAGGAGCTGGAAGGGATGGGTATTGTTAGAACTTTACTATTACTATAGTTACTATGGATACTATTATCAGCCCTACTTATCTGTCTGGTTAATTGATACTGCTTTTGGTTTATTCTTTAATACTTTGTAGCACTGAAGCATATGTTATATTTCAATACCCAGCTTTGGCAGCTGGGGGAGAAGGCATCTGTTTCACAAGTAGAGTGGTGCTTGGCATGCCTTAAGTACATCATCACATCCAAAGCAAATTAAAATAACTGTATTCAACAATGTGGATAGGACAGGTCACAGGTGGTTATGATTTTGGGTGGTAGCTGGGCCCCCTTATAGTGGACAAGCGGGGGTGTTTGGTTTGATCGTGTCCTAGATGTAGGAGGGTCCTGAGCTTCACAGCAAGTTTCAGTGTCTTGAATTGGATTTGAGCAGCCACTGGTAGCAAGAGCAATGACAAGATCCTGCACCAGAACTTGCACTGCCTCCTGGGTAAGAAACGGACATATATCCTCCTGATGTTATCAGGTTTTCATCAGCCAGTGTTCCTGAACAGCAAATCTCATCCATCTCGCCCAATTCAGGCATATGCAACATGAAGGCCTCATGGAAAACATGTACTCAGTTTTGTTATTGGCATCATTTTGCCAACTAACTAATTTGTTACATATTTTTCTCAGTAACAGATCACAACTATGTGTTGTAGTTACTCCCAGAACTATTGTTCCTATACTCTATGGAAATGTCCATGAGACTCGGTGTAGTATTTACATTATTTCTACAATTCTGTTGGGAGAAATAAGAAAATATGAATGTTTTATTTATAGAGCAGAAGTTTAAAAAAAGACTGACAGAAGCGTTTACGTTTACTCGTGCATATTAAAGATTTTATCATTGTTTTGAATGTTCTACCTCAGATTTGTGAAACGATCCAGTTTGCA
This sequence comes from Lepomis gibbosus, assembly GCA_029875015.1. Lineage (NCBI taxonomy): Eukaryota > Metazoa > Chordata > Actinopteri > Centrarchiformes > Centrarchidae > Lepomis > Lepomis gibbosus. Next base: position 5,376 of record JAPMOB010240115.1, on the reverse strand, counting down.
TCAGTTTTATTGTGATTAGGGCTGTCGAGGTGAAGTAATTTCTCCCCCATGACAAAGTAAATATGTATCTTTCATTTTAAGGAAAATGTATTGTTCTGATTCTTACATGACGTCTCTCTCAAACTGTTTTCTCTTGTCCAAATCAGTGGATGAGTTGGGAAATGTGGTGCACTGGTTAGTTTCCTTTTATACGGGAAAAATCCATGCAAACTAAAACGCCACACTAAAAGCCATGTGAGAACATGCTCTCTGCTCATTGGTTAGATGAATGTGGGGCAGCAGTGAGTTACCGCAGTAAGGTCTTATCTGCCCAGATATCAAGAAGGTAACGTACTTTGCTTCTGGTTAGTTTTGCACCCTGTCTTGTAACATCTTTTCATCTTAACTCTGCAACAGCCTGGAGTGACTCTTCCCAGGTGAGCAGCCCAGATCGGGAGGGAGCCTTTACACTTGTGGACTCGGGTCATGGTGACTCTCTGTCTGTCTCCACCGTGGAGGTCCCTCTCTCTCCACACGGCCACCATCACACCACCCTGCTTCCTATGCAACTCTACCCACTCTCCCAGCCGTTACGGATTGCTTTCACTGCCTCTCGCACCGCCAACTTCGCCCCGGGCAACCTGGACCAGCCCATTGTGTTCGACCAGCTGCACAGCAACCTGGGGGAGATGTACGACACCCACATCGGTCGCTTCACCTGCCCCGTCAATGGAACCTACGTCTTCATCTTCCACATTCTGAAGCTCGCTATCAACGTGCCGCTCTACATTAATCTCATGCGCAACGAGGAGGTGATGGTGTCAGCATACGCCAACGACGGAGCCCCAGATCACGAGACGGCCAGCAACCACGCCATCCTACCTCTCTTTCAAGGAGATCAGGTGTGGCTCCGGCTGCATCGTGGTGCCATCTATGGCAGCACCTGGAAGTACAGCACCTTCTCGGGCTTCCTGCTGTACCAGGACTGAACGCTCTAATGCGTGGACTGTTTGCTTTGTAGTAAATGGTGATTAAACTGACATTTCACTATTGTGGTTACGCTGCATGCCAGTGCTCTTCTTTCCACCACAGTCCACTCATGATGGCCAAATGGTATGATTTGTACTCAGCCACAATCTACATAGGAAATGGGGATTGTGACTGCTTGACACACACCAAATGTGCTTAATTCCCCATGAATATGTAGTTCATGATGGTGGTGCTCCCTATGACTGATAACAAAACAACTGGGCTTTGACCTGTCGTCCTGTAGTGAATCACCTGTTCAGCCCGCAGGTCACTAATTTCAGTGAGAACTCTTTAAAGCAATGTTATGAATTTGTGCCTTGTTTTCTGAATGGCTTTGGATGACTGACCAGATGTCAAACAGCTCGTGAATGACTGGCTGATTTATGGGATGAATCATAATTGACTTTATCAGCACTTTGCTTGATGCCGGTCTCCGATGCATTAGGTCTCACCTTGCGGTGTATGTGACTATGAAGATGACAAAGATTGTGTTGGTGGTGGGTATAGTGTTGAACACTTAAGGCCAAATTGTTGCACTAATGGACTACTTTGGAGAGATGGAAGTGGTCCCTTGATGTGCCTAAATAAAACACGAGCAGTGAAGTTTGGGTGCTTCATCTTGATTTTTGTTATGCCTTTACAATATCAGATGGATGAGACATGCGTCTGTCTACAGAGTAGGCCTTTTACTTAACTTTTGTGAAGTCTGCACAGTTTAATAGAAAATAAGTCTGAAATTGGGATATTTACTCCATTTTCCCAAACTGCAATAGAAACCAATCTTGTCAAATCATGGCTCATCATGATCTTGGGCTTGACGTAGTTTCTGTACTATAACCTTAACTGCTGAAACAACTACACTGTACAGGTGCTGGTCATTATTAGAATATTAGAATATCATCAGTTGATTTATTTCAGTGTTTTCAATTCTATTCAAAAAGTGAAACGTGTATAATGTATATATTCATTCCACACAGACTGATATATTTCAAGTGTTCATTCCTTTTTAATTTTGATAACTGACAACTAATAAGAACCCCAAAATCAGTATCTCAGAAAATTAGAATATTTTGAAAAGGTTACATATTGAAGACAACTGGTTCCACACTCTAATCAGCTAATTAACTCAAAACACCTGCAAAGGCCTTTAAATGGTCTCAGTCTGGTTCTGTAGGCTACACAATCATGGGGAGACTGCTGACTTGACAGCTGTCCAAAAGATGACCACCTTGCACAAGGAGGGCAAGACACAAAAGGTCATTGCTAAAGAGGCTGGCTGTTGACAGAGCTCTCTCTCCAGGCACATTAATAGAGAGAAGGGAAGGAAAAGATGTGGTTGAAAAACAAGTGTACATGCAATAGGGATAACCGAACCCTGGAGAGGATTGTGAACCAAAACCCATTCAAAAATGTGGGGAGATTCACGAAGAGTGGACTGCTGCTGGAGTCAGGGCTTCAAGAACCACCACGTACAATCGTATGCATGCCTGGGTTTCAGCTGTCTCATTCCTTGTGTCAAGCCACTCTTGAACAAGACAAGGTCTCGTCTGGGCTAAAGACAAAGGTCTGCACTGCTGCTGAGTGGTCCAAAGTTATGTTCTCTGAAAGTAAACTTTGCATTTCCTTTGGAAATCATGGTCCCAGAGTCTGAAAGAAGGGAGAAGAAACTTAGCATCGCACTCCCATAAAGTTGTCATACTCACAACACCTGAGAATTTTCAGTCAGGTTTTCGAGTGCATCATGGCTCAGACGGTGGTCATTGCAAATGACCTTCATCAGACAAAGGATTTGTCTCTGTTCTTGTTAGTCTTTGTCCTGCATTTGAAACAATTTACCAGACTGGAACATGCACACATATTCATAACTTATGAATTGATTTTGTGAATAAAATTGAATTGTCATGCTAGTAGCGGCTAATGTAGCCTGTAGTGGAGATGAGCAGCAGGCTACAGAGGTCTGGTAAGCTCACTTTTTTTTATCCACACAAACTGATTTCTTTCTTTTTCAAATTTATAGTCTTCATCACCAACTGATGCTGACTCAGTTGGCATCACTTGGATATTTATCAGAGTTCATGCAGCTCCTGGTGACACTAAAGGTTTTAAACATCTTTTCACAGAAGTACTCCAACACCTGTAAATGGACCTGTTCCAGTTTCATGGTTATCAGCCTTATACTTGTGGAGCCATTACATTCTGAGCTAAAAATGGGAACATGTTGATGGCACTACAAAATTTGACTTGGTAGTAATCCAAAATGAGAGTTAGGATCTCCATTGTCAGAGGGATTCAACCTCTGAGTCTCTGAATCCATTTTAAGGCAATTAATTCAAAACTTGTCATTTAGTAGTGGACTGACATTGCCAGGCTGATAGTGTGGCTAAAATTTCTAAACTGTGTAAACTTCCAGTGCACGCTAAAATCCTTACTAGTATTGTACAGATGAGTAACTCTTACTATTACAGTCGGTGTGGTGAAATGTTGCAACACTCGATGTGTTATAGCTAGATATAGCAAAAATTGTTTTGCACAAGCTAACGGTTTGTAGAAGTCCAATTCAAATCAGGCCCCCTACAGCGTCAGGAACCACCAGAGGCATCCTATTGGACTGACTTAGCTGGACCATTTCAGTACATCAACAAAATCTACTTTTATGAAGAAGTTTTTTGACACTGCCATAGAGGTATTAAATCAATTACTGCATTAAGGTCAAACTTAATGATCATGGTGTAATTGACTGCGTTACATGCAGAAGTATTTCTAACATTCTGCCCTCATGTATGTAAGGACAAAAAATTTATAATACCTCAATATAAGGTCACCACCTTTAACTATGAACATATACTTTAATTACACCTTTCTGGCAATGTTAAAAACTGAACATGGTTTAGAAAAGGTAGAATTTTATAGCAGAGCTGTTGTATTGAATTACAGTAGATTGTACAGGTGTACCTAATAAGGTGGCCACTAAGTGTGTAGCACTGTGAAGTACCATCTGTCACCATGTGACAGGTTTCACACGTTAAAGCCATGAGGTGACAAAATGACCACCATGAGATGCTGGTGAAACAGCTACAGCGGACACTTCAAGTTCAGTTCAAATTCAAGAATCAAGGCAAATGGAACCGAGCCAGTCATTTCATTGCAGACGAAGCCTTTTTGATGAAAAGTGGCAAGACAAACTGCTGCAATTAAATAAAAATAATCTGCAACAAACTCTGTCGTTGTGAAAAGAACCAAGATGAAGAACATTTCATATAGGTGAGCTGAATTTTGAGAGTATTTCACAATTTCATGGTCATTTTGCTGTGTCCATATGAGTATTCATTTCATAAGATCATGATTTAACGCTGACCACTTTTTAAAATTCTTTATTGCAAACCAAGTATGACAGATAACAAGACACATAGGGCTATTATATAAGTACCAGGTGGTTAAGTGGTAAAATTCAAAAAAGCAGTTCATGCAGTTAAGAAATTTACATATATCATTAAGGCTTTTGGGGTTTGAACAGTTGAATAGTTTGTATGAATTGTTGCATTTTATTCATAAAAACTTTAAAGGAACTTTTGTGAATGTGAAATTTTGCTGAGATAAAAACATTTTGTTTTTGTTCTCAAATCCAAGATCCTAAAAGCCAAACAGCACAGATTTGTACAGAAAGCTAATGAAAAGAGCTTGCTGACCACTTGGGGCTCCGGTGCTCCTCCTGCATGTTTTCTCAGATATTTTAAATTTTAAAATCTCAGAAATAATAAACACAAAACAATCAGGGGTACATGTATAAAAGAGAAAAATGCATTGTGTATAAAAATAAAAGAAGTCAACATAAGAAATCAAAAGAGTAAAGAGATATTGTCCAAAATAAATTTGTCAAACACATAATTAGTCTTGATTGCTGTCTTGTTCTTAATGTTTTTAATCTTGGTGCCATACTGATGCAGTTCTTGGAGAAAGTGTCCAAAGTGTGGTGTGGAGTCAGTCCATTTTTTCTTGTGGATGTGGAATTTTCCCAATAATAATTTCTTTCAGAACATATAAGAATGTCTTTTCCTGAAATTGAAATGTTTGACCAGTTTTCCTTTTTATATAAAGTTCAACATCTAACCAAAACACAGTGACAAATTGATTCTTCATGTAATTGACAGAAAGTGCAAGGCAAGGCAAGTTTATTTGTATAGCACATTTCAACAACAAGCCAATTCAAAGTGCTTTACATAAAACATAAAAGCAACAGGGAAAAACAATCAAAACGTTTGAAAGCAACATAAAATATAAAAGTTACAGCATTACAATCAGGGTTAAAAGAGTTAAATGGAAAATAAAAACAGGCTGAGGGGTTGAGCAAATAACTGAGTCACAATCATT
>JAPMOB010240114.1:0-38268 GCA_029875015.1 Lepomis gibbosus | reverse complement strand
GGGGGGTGCTTTGCATGCTGGCAGTCGGCTTACACCATCGCAACTTTATGCTTTGGAGGTGCCAAGGTTAACAATCAATTTTTGTAGGTGGTCAAGAGCTGTTTGCATTGATTTATAAATTGAGATTTGTGGCTGCGCTCAGGATTATTACCTTGTCATAACCTATTTGACACGTCTGAAAACCGCACAAATATTTGTTATGCAATTGTATCTTCAAAACTAGGGACAAAATACTCATTTCAGATTGGCTTACATGCCATAGAGCTATATCTTAAAAACATCATAGTAGCCCAAAGCTGACATTTTTCATGTTTTTGGTTTTGGCAATTCAGCACTCGGAAGATACAATATGTGACCATCACGTTGATACACACGAAGGGAGGACACAGAGCCAAATAATGTGAACACCGTTTCTGGACAATTACAGAGGTGAGTGAATAATAAATATATGTGTTGATTTATTGTTGCTGTTAACATTACAGCATAAATTTACTGGATCCGATTGCTCTTTGTTATTGTCAGTGCCTTCAGCAGATTTAACAGTCCAGTGTTTACGCACGAGCAGATGTTTGCAAAAATTATTTCTCGACTACGTGCATTGCAGTGTCACCCTAACGGCTTTGAGAAACTGCAAGAGCATGTCTTTGAGGCCGGATTTCCTTTCGATCGAGACAGTAATTACGAGTATGACTAAACAGGGATGTGTTTACTGAGAGAATATGAGTACTTGCAGGTAAAATTAAGACTCATGAGTTACCCCCCTTGAGGGGCAGTGTTGACTGTACAGAAACCGAAAGCAGAGAACGTTATCTGGTTTGTTCAGCCCTCCGCAGGTCAACCTCGTTTTTTGCATAGCACGAGGTGTTTCAAGTGTAACTTGAAAATCGTATACACACATTTTATGCACTGTATTGTAAGGCAGTTATTAACACGGAATAAACTTCCCAGGGTTGTTAGAGACTTAGGATGCTTGCATGGTACTGGTCTGACCGACACCTGTCATTGCAGCCTCAGCTGCAATTCGTTTATCTTCAGGGTTTAAACATTAGAGCCGCCGCTAACGTTTAAGGCCATGGTGTGTTACAAGTATGTTTGAGCACTTCCACTGTTAGATGACATAAAGTAATGGTAGTACTAAAGGAATTTCGCTACTTTCCCCCCTGAGCTCTGTGCTAATGCCGATGAAGTAAAAGTCCTGGTAATGACACACTGTTCTGAGGGCAGGCAGCAGCCCTCGTGTGAATGATGTTGGGGGTGGGTGGGTTGGATACTATTGCTATGGCCAAAGGGAAATCAGCAGTTATGAACAACGTGTGCAAAAGTGAGGAGGGAGTGAAAGGAGGGAGGGAGTAAAGGGAAAGAAGAGGAGGGGGCGCGGGAAGTTGTTTACTACGTTCGTGCCTGCTCTGCCATTTCTTAGGCCTGATATTGATTATTGATTCTCTGTTTTTCATTTTCATTTATTTCATTTGTTAAGTGTATATATTAGTCTTTCTACTTTAACCCCTATTTATTGCTCTGAAAGTAAAAGAGTAAAACTGACAGGCATGACTGATATCTGTCTTCAAAACCAGAAGTGCTGTTGTTTTGCGTTATGACTGTAAAAAAACGAAAATGACTGCAGTGTAGTCTTAAATTCTTTGTAAATTCAAAAGTACCTCGATGCTAAACATGAAAATGATATGCTTTAGTGTTCAAGCTTATCAAGCACAAATTAGAAAGCGATTCACCCCAGTATCAGATCGTTTACATGAGACAAAGTGCCAGTAAATGACCTGGCTTAGCTTGCTAGAGGTGAGAGGAATGTTTTGACTGTCCAGGAGTCTTTTCTCTAGACTTTTGTCAGTAGCCTCTCACAGAGTTGTGTACTATAGGGGCTTATTTTTGGCATAGCTGCTGTCAGGCAGCGGAAGCAGCTAGTATCTGTGTGAGCGTTTAGTATAAAAGAATGAGGGGAACATTTGTCACTGAGAGAGAAGGACACAGGGAACAGAGTTGGGGGGGCTGGTGGGTGAAATGTGTTTTTGATTAAAGCAAGGAACACAGTGACTTTAGTTTGTGTGCTGTTAATACTGCTTTCCAAGTTTGCGAAATAAGATTCAGGAAGAGGACAGAAAAGCTTAAAGAAAACGGCGAAAGAACACAGAGATTGATGGAGTGTTAAAGAAAAGAGGGAGGTGTGATTTGAGAGTGGTATGTGTAGCGAGGGGGAGTCTGCAGTTTTTAGGCGAAATGGAGTGAGTAATTGAAGTAAACACAGAAAAGAGGGCGTGGGGAACTACAGGCCAGACTCCAAAAATTGGGCTGTGTTCACTGTGTGGTTCAACACAAAAATCTCTACTACTGTTTTCCACAGTCATAATCCAAAACAAACATAGTCTAAGAATCTGTGTAGGGTAGATTCCTTTTTTTTTCTCTTGCTGTGACACTTTACTGATGTGACGACTTGTATGACTTTCCTGAGGCTCCTTTAAGTGGCTCCTTTAGTGCTCTCCACTAATGTAGGGTGCAGAGAAACCGCCGGCAGGTTGACGCTCTATCACTCACTCTCAGTTGCTGCTGGCGAAGGCTGGGAAAGGCGGCCGGATCTTCTGTCTAGTCCCAGAGGGCCCAATGTGCTGAGGTCACAGTTCTGAATTGCCTCCAAATGACTTCACCCAGAGAAAGCACCTGCTTGGGGGCGAATCCGCATTAAATCACTCAGTGGCCACAGGGAGCTGTAGACAACTTCATTGAATTGGGCTGTCCTCTAAGGAACACAATTAAGAAACATGCTGCTCTCTGCTGCTGCTGTGCTAACACAGGGTTTGAGCAGTATGCCACTATCACAGGCACACGTTTTCAATGCAGCTAATGAGGGAATTTAAGGGATTGCTCATTTGGCATCTTATCCTGTAACACCTAGGAAGGCTGTGGCAGCACTGTGGGATTAACCGTTCAATTCTGGACTTTGTGGGCTCTGTATTTATCAGGTGGAAAATTCAAAGTCCTTGAGCTTAAGGTTACATTTCTCAGGTAGAAGAGCCTTGGCTGTGTAAATGGGTCACAGATTGTTATAGGCTATGAGGACGAATACACCATAAAAAGTCACCCAGACAGGATGAAGGACAGCCTCTAACCAAATAGATGATAAAAATTGTTGCCCTCCATCTGCTTTCCAGCATCATTCATCAAAAGACATTTTTATACTTCTCAGTTGCAGGGCACTGTTTAAAAGTGTCAATGTTTGGTTGATGTCCTGTGTTGCGGTGACTAATGTTGAATTTGTTTCTGCCCCCTCCAACTTCCCTTTCCTTCTCTCTCCCTGCTATACCTGTCTTTACTGCTACAGTTGAAGGACGGAGAAAGAGGGCTGGACAGCCAAGGAAGGGAGAGAAGCCACCTAAAACCAAGGAGAGCTTCACCCTCACCGTTACCCCCCTCCCCCCTTTCCCCCTTCACCCCCATCCCACCCCCTTACAAAAACTTTACCTGGTATCCACAATATCCCCTCCCTAGTAAACCTGCACGCCCCCTAAAGTTCTGATGGATCCGAAGATTCAGGGGGGAACTGCAACTCCACCCCCTCTTCTCTCAGGTGCCCCCACAGGGGACCGAGAGAAGGAGGGAGGGGGTGGAAAGAAAGAAGAAGAGGAGGAGAAGAAGAGAGACAGAGAGAAGGAGGGAGCTGCTGCTGTCTCTGCTGGTACAGGAGGGGCAGGGCCAAGTGGGCCAGGAGGTGCCAGTGGTGACCAGTCTCATTTCTCCATCAAGGAGAGCAGCCTGTCCGAGGGCAATGTCAAACTTAAGATTGGACTTCAAGCAAAACGAACAAAGAAGCCCCCTAAGATCTTGGAGAATTATGTGTGTCGACCAGCCTTCAGGGCCACTGTGAGGCATACAGGGCGTGGAGGAGGCAGTGCTCGTGGAAACCGTGCAGGGGCTACAGGTGATGGGCCAGGCAGTCAGACCCAGAGTCCTTCACATGGTAGGGAAAAAGAGAAGGAGAAGGGTCCCAGTGTCAACAGACCAGCCCCATCATCTTCATCAACCACCTCTGCTAAAGCTCCTACACCACCTCCTCCTGCTCCTTCTACCGCCAGCACTACCATCCTGTCACCCTCCCAAGTGAATGGGAGCACTCCAGCAAAAAGGGTAAGGACGGAATACAAAGTCAATTTATGTATTTTGATTCAGAAATGGTTTCACACCAAAAGTTGTTGAATGTTCACGCCAAAAGTGAACATTCAGTATTGACAGTGTTCAACATTAGGGCTGGAAGATTTCACAATCACGATTAATTTAACATTTCACCTCGATTACGATTATCGAATGATTATTTTGTTTTTGAATGTTGGTTGTTGTTTTTTTGCCCTCCATATTTCACTGACAAGATTTGTGCTGTAAACTATGCTCAATTATTAAAGCTGGGTTTATTTATTCACGGATTTCACAAATCCATTATCTTAATGTTAATTAATATGGTAATGTTGGTGTGCACATTACAGACATAGTTCCCATATATTTGGTGCATCGCCGCTGCTGAAATATGACTGCTGCTACTGAACTTTCATTCAGTTATTTAATATCAATGCGGATCAAATGTTTTTCCCCCGCACACTGTGAGATAATGTTAAATCACGCTTTGCCAGCTTCCTCTCCTCATTCATCAAAGGACATCAATATGACCGGTGCTGTTATAAGAGCAGTGGAGTTCAAGTTAATGTACATCTTTTCACTGTAGTGCAATGTGTTTGCGTAGTAAGGGAGTAAATGAGCAAATAAGAGAGAGTGAGCAGCAGAAAGTGACGCTGAAAGCAAGTGAGTAACAAGTTGTCAGTCTGGCAGTAAATGTACAGGTCACAGTGTGTCTGTCATTAAAAGTCTGTCTGTTGTTTCCACAACTGCTGTAAAGTGAAGGAGGTCAGTGCAAATAACCAAAATATCTGATATGGGGAAATTATGTCTGTTAGAGGCTCTGACTTTTGGTTTTGATTACTTTTCAATTAATTTTCCGGCCCTATCACCAATGTATAATGTTTATTTTGCGTACATTCTTGTGCACATTCACTATACTTCCTTAAAATGTTAGTCAGTCTCAGCAAGGAAGTGGTCCACAACAAGTTTACCCTAGTAATCACCATGTTATTGCGCAGATAAAGAACAGAATATAAATTGTTCTTTAGTTTTCTTTGTGTTCTCTGCTGGCCTGTCTCTATTCATCATGCACCGCCCCCTCCAATCTCCCTCAGTCTGTGTCGTCTATCTTCTGTCTCTGCCTGGCCATGTCCCCTCAACCCCCCTTCACTGCATGACCCCTCTCTCTAGCTCTCAGTCTCTGTCCCCAACCTGACCCTGAAAAGTGTTATTGAGTTGAGTGTAACTTCCCCCACGGGCATGCCGGGGAAGCAGCATTGGGCAGAAAATCATCTCATCAATGAATTGCAGTTTGTAAAGGGGTATAGAAACCTATTGTTTGATTGTTAGAAGCAACTTGTTAGGTTCAGTGACATTAACACCAGAGCTGCTCTTGATTTTGCCACATTCCTCTCAATGTTGTCATTAGATGTCAGCATATGACTTCAGTAATAGTAGTAACTTTGTACATATCCAGTAGGGCTGCACCCACCAATTTGCTTTTAAATGAATTAATTTAACGATTATTTTTTTGAGAAGTCGATTAATCTTTTGATTAATTTATCCAAAATACACATCAAAAACATGTCTCATTAATATTTCATTCAGTCATCATCCTGAAAAAGACACATATAAAGCACATTAGATTATTGATAATCGTGGCATATTTTAAAATTAGTCTAATTTCCTAGTCAGTGCTGTGTTACAAAATTAATATTAATAACAGACCCTGTTTGTTAGATGTCTGATCAGGAAAATACAATTCAAAATTCAAAAAGATTACTGTGAGTATGTTTTGTTAAAGCTGGGGTAGGCCATTTATTTCATAAGCATTAGTTGAAATTGTCTTTATGTCAACACCCCAGAAGCCCCAGCCCTAACATCCATATTATTTAGAAATTGGGTAGTGTATTTCTTAAATGTAATAATTATTCCTTAGTACCAGTTCTTATTAACCACCTACCATTTTTTTTTTTTTGCAGGGTTCACCAAAGTTGGATTGCAAGTCTGATACAAAGCTAGACACGAAAGCAGCCACAACCACATCTGAGAGGCCCCTTAACCTTCACCGCCCTCCACCAGACAGCAAAACGCATCCCTCTGGGAAGAAAACACCAACTCCACAACCCAATCCCAGGACATCTTCGCCTTCTCCACCACTATCTGCATCAAAAGAACCCAGCTTTGAAGGTGTTAAACCTTCTCAGTACACCTTCAGCACTGAAAGTCAGAGGGACAAGGACAAGGGGGTTCAAAATTGGGGAGCACCCACCGTCACTGAGAAATTAGCTCAACTCATAGCGACTTGCCCACCATCAAAGACCCCTAAGCCGGCGAAGCCCTCGAAGATTGATCCTGCTCCTCCTGTCCCAAGCTCAGGCTTTATGGCCCCCACAGCTAAGCAACGAGACAGGGCTATGGCCAATAGGAACACATATTCAAGAATGGTACATCTTTCTCCGCCACCTCCTGTATCACGACCTCCTGGTCGTCCCTATGGTTCTAGGAATAAAGACAATGTTATGGAAAATTCACCCATTCTGACACCACTGAGGAAGGAGGACACAGAAGGGGCTGGGAAAGCTAGTAGCAACAGCGGCAATAACATCAGCAGCAACAGCAGTAGTCGCAGCAGCAGCCCAGCACTCACCTATGGCAATAACCGCCTGTCAGCCATGTCAAAGGACATCAACAATGAAAACAGCAACAGTAGCATTTCTAAGCCACAGTCACGTCCAGCTCACTGCTTACCCCACACCACCTCTTCGCCATCTTGTCCCATTTCATCCTCCTCCACCACCACAGCTGAACAGAGGACAGTGAGCGCAGTGAGTCACCTGGGCTCCCCTGCTCCCTCACAAGGACACCATGCACGAGATAGTCCTGCCTTGGCAGAGGAAAGCAGTGCAAGTGAGATGGAGCAGGACAGAGACAGCCCCAGAGACTTAACCAAGTGCCCTCCTCCAATAGGAACAGTAAAGCCAGATGGAAAAGACAAGGGTGCTGGTAATCAGTCACTGCGGGGGAAGAGCTCTAGTCCAAGTAAGCGCAGTCCCAACCGGGATAGTAGCCGACCCGGTCGGACTAGCAGTCCCCCTGAGACTGTAAGACAAAGGGCACCTTCTTCACCAGAGCCGGATGTTGAAGAAAGCCCACAAACACCTCTTAGAGATGATTCCCCTGATTCATCCATAGACTCTCCTGCAGAGCAGGACAGCAAACCCCTTAAAAAACGCAGGGGAAGGAAACCCCGCTGGACCCGTGTTATGAACAAGACACAGTGTCAAAGAGTAGGCCACGACAGTCCCTTCGACCAGAGCAAAACCACCATGCCTTTATCTTCAAGCTTGGAAATGCCATTGCCACCAGTGAAAAGACCTGTAGGCAGGCCTCCAAACCCAAATAAGGTCAAACCAAATCCTGTGCCGCAAAATCCAGCATCACAGCTCTTCCCACACCAGCCTAAAAAAAGGGGAAGGCCGAAGTCAAAAATGCCAAGGCTTGACGCCCCGGCCCGTGGGTGCTTACCTAACAAGCTGGCTCCCTCCAAGGTCTTTTCATCTTTATTGAAGTCCAAAGAAGAGCAGGACCCCCCTGTTCTTCACCCAGAGGTAGACCTGAACCCTCCTAAACCAATGCCTCGAAAACGTGGACGCCCCAAGCGCCTTCCTCCTACCTTACCCCAGGAGGGCCAACCTCCCACGTTGGCTCCAGAGGCAGGGGACATGGGAGACAAACGGTTCCGCAGCAAAGGAAATGGGCAGCTTATCATGAAAACTATTATAGGCAAGATCAATAAGATGAAAAGCATGAAACGGAAGCGTATTCTCAGTCAAATCTTGTTAGGCCCTAGAACAGAAGACATCCCTAAAGGCTCGACCAGTAGTGTGGTTGGCTCTGCAGAAGCTGCAACACAATCATTGTCCTCTCTGGCTGCATCTTTTGGGGGAAAACTAGGGCCACAAATTAACGTCAGTAAAAAAGGCACAATATACATGGGGAAAAGAAGAGGCCGTAAACCAAAAGCAATGACTAATGCCACAGCTACAACAGCACCACCAGAACCCTTCCTATCCCCAAATACCACTTCCCCTCTCCATCACCATCAATCACAACAACACCACCAGCTCTCCTCTTCAGAGGTCTTTCCCTCTCCCTCCCTCTCACAGTCTAGTGGAGGCCTAAGTCCCATCAGCGATGCCAGCTTTGTGGAGCCAGGCTCAGTGCACTTTGTAGGTCATTCTCACTATTCTAACCCCCATCATAGCCACAACACGTTTTCCTTCCCTCCTCCGACCTTTTCAGCCCCTAATCCTCGCAACCCAGGGCTGGGCCCAATGTCGTCATCTATGGCCACAGCGGCTTCCCAGAAAAAGTCATCTTGCCGTGGATACCATCAGCACCACCATTATAGGCAGCACTTCCATTATCATAAGCTTTCACCTCCCAGGCCGCTTCATCCCACCTCCCCTGCACCCCTCAGTGAGCTAAAAGAAGCCACTCCGTCACCAGTGAGTGAGTCACACAGTGAGGAGACAGTGCCCAGTGACAGTGGTATAGGAACAGACAATAACAGTACTTCTGATCGTGGTGAGAAAGCTGGAGGGGCGGGTGGCTTGGGTGGAATTGGAATGCCACCCGGGATGGGCAGTGGTTTATTAATGCCAGGGGTCATCAGTTCAGCTATGGGTCCAGGGGTGGGCCTTAATTCCAGAGGCAGGCGGCGACACTCCACTGTGCTTATGGAACATCCTTCACCCTCTCCATCACCCCACGGGGCAAGGTCATCACCTGATCCCAGGAGATCTCACCCAGCAGCTCCCGCCTCCTCATTATTGGGACACAAAGAGAAACATAAGCACAAGTGTAAACGCCGCAGCCATGGGTGTCCTGGCTATGACAAGCTAAAAAGACAGAAAAGGAAACGCAAGAAGAAGTACTTACAGCTGCGCTCCCGGCGGCATGACCCAGACTTTCTTGCTGAGCTGGATGAGATTGTTGTAAGACTGAGTGAAATTCGGATAGCACACCGCACCACAGGGCACCGGCTTGGCAGTGGAATAGGAATGGCAGCAGGAACAAGTAGAGGGCCAGGAGTGGGGAGCAGAGCCAGTGGTGGCATAGGAGGCACAAGTGGCCCTCCTCCACATCATTATGTCCACAGGGACCTCCTGCCTACAATCTTCAGGGTTAACTTTGGTAGCTTCTACTCCCATCCTGCATATTCCTGTGACCCATTGCACTATGTTCGTAAACCAGACATGAAGAAGAAACGGGGACGTCCTCCCAAACTGAGAGAGTCCATGTCTGAAGTTCCCTTTGTACCTGGGCTTGGATTCCCACTTTCCAGTGGAGGCTTCTACCACCCCTCCTATGGCGTTCCCTACTCCTCTGGGCCCCTGGGGTTGGGCTATTACAGAGGCTATCCTCCTGCTAGTACTCTGTATCCCCACCCACACCACCAGTCACCCCACACAGCCCCATCCCACCACTCTCACCACTCACCGTCTTTCCCTCCTCCTCCCCCCACATCTTACATGCATCATCACCATCCTTCACATCTCCTGCTGAACCCCTCCAAATTTCACAAGAAAAAACATAAGCTGCTTAGGCAGGAGTACCTGGGAGGAGGAAGGTCCCCTGTTCTGTACCCACCCATGTCCTCTGAGCTTTCCTTCAACTGGCACCACAAACACAAACACAGACACAAACACAGGGAGCGCTGTACTGAGGAGGATAGGGAGGAAGCAGCAAGAGGAGGATCAGGGAGTCGGGCTAGTGCAGGGATTTCTGACAGTGGAGCATCAGGGAAAGGAGAGCGAGTTGGCAGTTTAGGAATGGCAGAGTCTTTACAGCGATGCCGCTTTGGACGAGACACATCTAGCATCAGTGCCAGCAAGCAAGCTGCTGCCTCTTCTGCTAACTCCCCTTCTTCATCATCATCCTCATCTGCAGAAAGGTACAAGCGCAAAGAGAGCTCCATGTCCTGTCTTGGCCCCTCCAGGCTGGCACTTGGTAGCAGCTCAAAAGGCCACCACCCAGTCGAGTCCTGGTTCAGGATGGGCAGCTCTAAGGCAGACTACTCTAAGCTTTCACGGAGCCATGTGGCACCTGGCCAGGGTCCTTTCTCAGATGGACGGGCTGAAGACCCAGCAGGCTGCTCTGACAGTGAGGACGAGGAGCCTCTCACTCCTACGGAGGATGTAGAGCCTGGAGCCCATGATTCTCCAAACCTCACGAATTTGTTTGCGTCTGCTCTCACCCGCAATACATTGAAGGGAGGCAAGAGCAAAAAGACTGAGGTAGTCACAGAGAGCTCCAGCTTCTCCCGCATGGACCGGCCAATGAGGAAGGACCGCTCAACATCAGCAGAAAGAAGAGAGTTGGGTAAGTCTAATTTAGTTGAGCAAAATGTAATAAACCCACTGATAAACTCATATACAGGTAACAACAGCATCTGCATGATTAATTTAAAATAAAGAAAAGACTTTATAATAAACATTAACATTAGCAGCAATGAGGTGTTTACATGTATTTGTTCTTTGACATTTCATTTAAAGCACTGAATCCCATATTGTTCATGTAGCCCTTTAAGCTTTGGCATTTGCTGGCTGAAAACAGAAAATCTTTTGACCCATATTAAACTTGGCATTGATAAAGGTTAATGGAGTCAATTGTACACCAAATTCATTTTCCAAAAATAGTTCGGATGCAGTTGTGTCGAGAATCCTGTGGCTGAATGAATTTGGCTGATGTATGATGAGCTTTATGGCTTGGCACAGTTTTGGTGCATTTGGCACAGTGTGCAATCAATGAGATCCAGCACTGATTCCAGGACTATGTTTTTGGGCAAATAACCCTGTCAGACATTGCCATATGGCACAGCAAGTAGGCTCTCAAAACTTGGTCTGTGCTCTCTGAAAATCCTTCACATTGCTGAGAAATCGTGTAGTGGTTACAACTGGAACCATCCATATCTCAGTTGTGGTTAGATCAAACCTCATTTGAAAATGATCTGTTCTGACTCTGTAGCCCTCTGAGCTCTCCCCCATCTGCACAAACAAAATACAAAGTAGACTGGGCCACTTATTTTAGTGAAAAAGTCCCCTTAAAAGACACAGTGACATCCCCTGTGCATACACTCTCTGACATTTGGTAGCTCTTACTAGTGGTTATGGGCTTTGCAAAAAAAGCTTTCGTAATGACCTAAACTGGCCCCTTTGTGAGTGTGGATGGCCGCAGTTGGCCACAGTTCATATAGCATTCCTGCTAGAGCTAAAGGGGTGGAGTGTTTTGTTAACACACTATATTTAGTAGACATTTCCCTCAAAAGCCCACAATGTGATGCCTACACCCAGCACCTGGGCTGATCTAATGGTTCTGACGGTCCTATAAAGCCATGGTCTTGTTTTTATATGCGACTCCAAATGCCCCCTGACTAAGACTGATGTTTTGTGTGTGTGTGTATGTGTGTGTGTGTGAGAGAGAGAGAGAGAGCTGGGGTGGGGTGGGTGTTTGTATGTGAATATTACCTAATTTATATGTGCATGTTAGTAAGTGTGATGGGAAGCTGTATGGTGCAGTTCAAACCAGGCCAGGGTAATCCTGGATTAGAGCTCATGCCTTGGGGTCAACCAGCGGTCGCAGACTGCACCGTGAAGGTAGAGGAAGCCAAGGGTGGGGCCTTTGCCAGCACACAAGACAAGTGGGGAATGATGGAGGTAGATAGTGCATACTGACAGGAGAGTATGGGTAGAGAGTGATGTGGAAAAAAGACTGTAAGGGTAGCCAAGGATAAGGTGTAGTATAAAAGAGCAGGTGTGAATGTGTATGTTTCCATCCAAATGTTTAGATTTTAAGTGAATTTCCTAGTCAAAAAATTAAAAGCTAATAAATGTTTGTTTCCTCCAACTACATAACTTAAATAAGCCATGTTCAACTTGCTTGTCCACACACTGGCTGACTCCATGCATGATAACCCATCATGACCACATGTTCACACAACACATGGGACTGGGGCAGGGGTCAGGCAGTGATTAAATCTGTTGTTCACTCTGATAAGCTTGCTAATCAGTCGTCCCACTCTGACCCTGTCTTACCCGGTGACTTGGGTTACATGTGTGGGCTTCTTGATCTCACAGTGGCTAGTTTGTGTGGGTCGCTAAGCATGGGGCAACCTCCTTTTACTGAGCCTAGACTTGTTTGACACACAATGATGGTGTTAATAGACATATTACAAGTATACCAGTATTTTTAATGATTCAGTCTGTTATAGTTGCCCTTGCTTGCTTTGCATGCTTGCTTGCATTTTTAATATTGTTTTTAATCAGTGGCATTTGCATGGACACACTTTTTCTTCTTCGACTGACAATAGTGCAGGAATATTAAGATGTTAAAGGACAATTCATGTAGAATAAATGGAGTGAAGTCATTTAATTTTAAAGTTGTGGAGGAATAGGTTGGGTTAGAGTTAGGATCAAGGTTCTTTGAAGACTAGGGTGAGGTATGAGATAAATTAAAATATGCAGAAACTTAAATTTCTGTAAGTTGTAATTAATAACCAACAATGAAAGACTATTTTGTCATTCAGCAAATGTTTGGCATGAATAGTAAAAAAATAAAGTCCCTTTATCTTATCAAACTGTATACTTTTGTCCAATGTGTCACACGACAGTATAATAACACAGCTGACTGTCTCAACTGTTGCCACTTACAAACGCTAAGAATTGGTAAGAATGTGTGCTGTGTGCTTTGATACTTATAATAATTGTCTGTGTCTTTGACAAGGGTCATCAGGTATCCAGACAAGAGGTGTTGCCCTCTCAAGCCCTGAAGGGCCCGAAGGATCCCTGCACCACCGTCAGCAGCAGCACCATCACCAACCTTCTCTGTTTCATTCCCATGGCTCTATTTCCTCCTCCTGCCTCTCCCCCTCACAAGACTGTTGCCTGGATGCCTCCCTGCCCCATCACTCACATCGGGCACAGCCATCAAAACACAGCCTGCATCACGTCAATAAAATCCTGCGTGCCAAAAAGCTGCAGAGACAGGCTCGTACAGGAAACAACGTGGTGAAGAAGAGGGGCCCCGGACGTCCCAGGAAGTACCCGTTACCCTCCCCGCCGCCATCTCCACCACCAGCGGCTGAATTGAATCAGACTCGGCACAGGGATAGAGGTGGAGAACGGCCAGCCGGGGGCAGAGGGTGGGAGGGCGACACTGTGACAGATGCTATTGAGTCGGTAGTTCAAGGCCAGCATAGAAAAGGTCAGAAGAGGAAGCACTGGGACAGAGAAGGGGATGAGGAAGAAGAGGAGGAAGAAGAGGACGGGGAGGTAGAAGAGACTGAGGAACGATTGCCAGACAGAGAGGAGAACCTGGGCAACCTGGTGGCAAGGTCCAAAGCTGGGACCGGAAGAAGCTGGCTTACCCAGGATGAGCTTCAGCACTTTCGTGGGTAAGCAAATTTCCATTACATTGTTGCATATTAACCATTACTGACAAAAATTTACAGTGAGTACCAGGGCTGAAGTTTGCTAATGTTCAATATTCACTACCAGTCTATCTTTGACGGAAGCCACGATAAGCAGCAGAGAGCCGATAAACCGGACAGGAAGTCAGACACAGAACAGCATAGAGAATTCGGTTGATTTTCAAAATAAAGCACCCTTTGCAGACTCCCAATAATACATCAACAATGAACACAGTTAAAACAGACAAAAAAAGAAACAATTTAACTACATAACTACTTAACCATGGGAGAATAATGAAAATCAAGGACAACTGAACAAATAAGCAAAATCTGAGCAAGTCAGCAAAATCAGACAGGCAAAACGCTCTTATTCTGAAATGCGCCATTTGGACATGTCAAGTTAGCCTGCAGAGAGTGGAACGGCACGAGATCACAGAGAGCTGTTATCCGTTCTTGAAGCACACAAAATTACAAATCGACAACACGTCAACGGCGTCTAGACTAAAATCCCTGCTGCTGAAACAGTGTGAGTTGACGCCGGACAAAACCGCAGCACAGCCGCTGCCTGTGTCTGCTCTGCTGGCGCCATTCTCCCACATTTTCCTCTAGGTTTGTTTGTTTTTGTAAAATATACATGCCTTGTGTACCCGGTCTGATTGGTGAGTAGGACCATAACAGGAGTCGCATGGAGCTTGTGATTGAGTAGCAGATCTGTCGCACAAAGAATGAAAGGGGAATAAATTTGTAACTGCTTGATTATTTAAAACGGGTCAGATGCGCTGTACATAATAATCACCATCTTCACGATTATCTAATCGTGTTCTTTCAAAACGCAATTTTGATTTAAAAACGATTAATTGTTTAGCCCTAGAGAGTTTTAATGCTGATGTAAAAAGGAACATTTATTAAGTCCAGTCTTCACTAGAAAACAAGTCATGGTTCTATTTTTAGCTCAATTGAAAGCAAGCCAGATGGCCACTGCTCCCCAGAACGCCCAGACACGGTCACCAGGGAACAAGCTCCGCCCATGCCTATAACCAGCCAAAGGGAGAAGAGACCAGCCAGACCTCCAAAGAAGAAGTTCCAAAAGGCGGGCCTTTACTCGGATGTGTACAAGACTGAAGAGTGAGTCCAAAGAAATCTTACCATAAAATGTTATTTTTTTCCCTCTTTTGTCATGTTCATTTTAGATATCAATGCATCATAACAGTTATTTTAACCATTTCTATACCACACCTTGCAGTCCCCGGAGTCAGCTTCTGCAGCTAAAGAAAGAGAAGCTAGAATACATACCTGGGGAACATGACTATGGATTGTTTCCAGCTCCTATACATGTTGGTGAGTCTCAAACTGGAGCACTTTTTTGCACCGCGGCTCCTATTTTTAAAACGCAGGAGTTGAGCATGTAATAACAAAAATAACTGTCCCATCTTTTAAAACACTTGACAAATCTAAGTTAATTATGTTTTCTGATGCTGTAAAAAGTATTTTTTATATATACAGAGTTCAAACATTGGCCTATCTCATGAAGTGTGGTTAGTCACTTTTGCTGAGTAAAAGCCACGACTGCTCTTTTGACAGATTCGAAGGGCCTCTGGGATTACTCATCAAAGTTATCCTGATAACTCACTAAACCTGTTTCTAGGAACAGGACACTTCTTTTTCCATTAACCACAGGCCTGCATTTTCAGATATGATAAGATGAAAAACACAGAGGGTCAAGCATCTAATTACGAATATAACTATGATTTATGCATATGGTCAAAATGACATCCTCTCCCCTGCTTTGTTTTTTTTTTTTTAGGAAAATACCTGAGACAGAAGCGCATCGATTTCCAGTTGCCTTACGACATCTTATGGCTGTGGAAACACGATCAGGTGATCAATCATGTTTAGTGTTTTTAGGGTTTTCCATGTTCACTATAAATTACTGGCAGATAGATTAAAAAAGTAAAGTACCAGTGAAGCCTTACATTTGTTTATGTTAAACTTCTTTTATGTTTATGTTTTTGTGTTTCAGCTTTACAAGAGGCCTGATGTCCCCCTTTATAAAAAGATCAGATCAAGTGAGTATCCGGCTTTGTTTCAGGGACACAGTCAGAATGTAATTTGTGGCATGATTAATTCATGTGCATGCATTTTTTTGTTTTGGTTGCCTTGGTTGCTTTAACTGTAGTCCTTGTGATCAGTTACATGGATTGTTTGCAAAACAGGAATTAAAAATGTTTGATGCTCTCACTGCTGGTCACACTTCATGAGAGTGTCAGTAAATGTAAAATGGTAATTTCCCCGTTTGTGTCACAGATGTCTATGTGGATGTGAAGCCTCTTTCTGGTTATGAAACAACTACATGCAACTGTAGACCTCGTGAGGATTCAACTGAAAAATGCTGCCTGGATGACTGCCTGAATAGGTAAAGATAAATCCCGACATATAATGGTGGCTATTAACACTTGGATCTTATTATTGTTCAAAAAAGAGTACTCTGGTTTAGTCATATGTTTTTTCGAGGAACGTTTGTAAACAAGTAAACAAAACATGTGTGAATAGAGGGTCATTATGGTTTTGAGACAAAAGAATAGCAGCCTCATTTTCCTGTTTCCCCAGGATGAGTTTTGCTGAGTGCTCTCCCAGCACCTGCCCATGTGGTGATCTGTGTGACAACCAGCACATCCAGAGACATGAGTGGGTCCAGTGTCTGGAGCGATTCCGTGCTGAGGGCAAGGGCTGGGGTATCCGTACCAAGGAGTCACTTCGCTCTGGACAGTTTATTATCGAGTACCTGGGAGAGGTGGTTAGCGAACAGGAGTTTAGGTGAGACAATCGTGGTCACGTATTATTCAAGAAATTGTTATTGGGTGTTTTGCTTGATTTCTTTTGACATGGAAATTAATGAAAACCTCTCTTTTAATCTCCCACTCCCTCTCTCCTGCCATCTTTCAGGAGCCGTATGATGGAGCAGTACTTCTCCCACAGTGGCCACTACTGTCTGAACCTGGATAGCGGCATGGTGATTGACAGCTACCGAATGGGCAATGAGGCACGCTTCATAAACCACAGCTGTGAACCCAACTGTGAGATGCAGAAGTGGTGGGTATCATGGCAGCTTTAAACCCGTACCCTCCTAATGTCCTTGTGGTGGTTTTACGTACTCACCAGAGCCCAGATTTGGCTAAGCCTGTTGATGCACAAGCATGAGCAGTTGCCACAAGTTGTTAAGGACGGATAATTAAGCTCGACCTGGCATAAACTGCATCACTGACTGTGATGACAAACAAAACTTACCTCTTTCACTCGCACTATGGTAATGGTAGCGTTGGCTTCCATTAGGAGTACAATAAGAGTATGGTTTACAATTGAAAGGGGCCATGTGGAGTTTTGTTGTAATCAAACAAAAATTACATTTACATTGATTATTACTCACCACAATGGAGTGTCTCAAATGCATTTATTTTCTCATAAAACATTTGCAAGGCCTCTAACTGAAATCACATTTAATCAGTTCCTTTTGTAGTCCAAATAACGTCAATGTCAATGTGTTTATTTTAAAAGTATTCTTAAAAGGAAGAAAAAAGTATCAGGGGAAATATCAGGAATGCTGGAATGGCGTGTTCCTATCTGTGTTTGATTGACAGCAGCTGGCAGGCTGCCAGAGTCCTAGTGTTACACCTACCCTAGGGCATGAGAGACAAAGTAAAAAAACAAAAACATGCCCACATGTCAGTACATGGGCAGACGGCGTGACCAAAAAGACATTTGCAGGTGAATTTACATGCTGTTTAATGTGCTGCTTGTAATCTGTCTAGCCTGCAAACTGACATTAGCAGTGCACTTTTTATTCTGGTGAATATTTGTTTGGCTGCTCGTTCAACAGGCTAAGGTGCAAGACATGACGTGTGTTCATGTTTGTAAGTTAAATAAGAAGAGACTTGTATGGGTTGTTGTTTTGTTGTGTTTCTTGTGTTGTGTTTCTGTTGTCTGGCTTAGTGTGACTGTCTGCTCTGCCTATGATGGAACACTGAAATGTGAGATTTGATTGCTGTATCAGTCTACATAGGCGGATACTGAAACTGTATTCTGTCAAACTGATGCAAATCCAGTAGGTGCCATCATGAAACAGATAACTTTAAAATTTTAAATGACTCCCTTTTGGTTTTAGATTTCTTCTCAAAGGAAAATAAGTGAATTACAGAGCAGATATGAATGCTGAAGTAGAAAAATGCTATTTAAATTTAGCTTGATGTATTTTAAATGTATTTTAAATACATTAATTAGCTTGCAGACTTCTTTCCTATCTTTGCTGGCACATTGCAGAATATCTTGGCGCGTTACCGCCACCTGTAGATCAGTGTAATAGTCAGTGTATCACGTCGCCTGCATGTGTGTCCTTGGTGAGTGCATGAGACAAACAAGACGGGAAATCTTTAAGGTCTGTCTGGTACATCAACAGTAAGACTATATGAAAGAGGCTGACAGTGTTAAACAAGTGATGCTGAGAATTTTACTGGATTGTTGTGAGAGGAGTGGGAGAAGCTGATGGAAAATGTTCCAGCTTGATAATTCAGTATTTTGTTTTCTAAAAGCTTCCGTCATTTATGGTTAACGAACTGGAAAATACTAGCCCATTACCTAAATAGTTTGAGTTAATTGCTATCTGTTTGTGTGCCTGATGATTCGTGTGAGCTGGGTAATTTCTTTCTCACTCTGTAAGAGGCAAACTGAGTGTAGAGAACGTACCAGAAACAAGATGAGATATTCAGCATAGAAATAATACTTTTGGTATGATCCAAGTAGAGAAAAGGCCAGCCAAGCCACAAAAAGCCGTGCTACATCTATTTTATTCTTGACTTCTTACTCTGGATATCAGAAAATAAGGGTGACATTATAAGTAACGACATGTTATAATGAATCTTGTAGATGTATATCACTGTTGTGCACTTAAATCCCTGTAAATGTGGGCTTGTTTTGAGTTTTTTGAAGTTGTGTGGATTTATTACAGCTACACAGTCAAACCACTTAAACCAAAGGTGCGTATAAGTAGTCTAGTTCAGTGGTATTGTGTTGTCCCAGTTTTGGTATCTTACACAAGCACTAAAAGGGACACGTGTAGCAGGTGCACTTCATTGTAAATTAGAAGGCTCTGCCTCGAAACCCCAACCTTATTAATGTGGTTGTGTGGTGGTAATCTGATGAGATCACCTCAGTCAGTCTGCCAGTGTTCAGAGACCTAAATGGCTTAAAGGCCTTGCACCACGCCAAAACAATTCACTGGTTTCCTGAGGGATTGTTCTCACAGCATGTCTAAATCCACTGCAATTGGAGAGACCTGGCTGAGCAGGCCTCCCTGTGCCTGACTTTTATAAGTGCAAGCTACTTGGATTTTTCTTCAGAAGTGGTATGCCTGTGTATGGGGAATCTGCAACATGTGTCACAACAGTTTAACCCTCAGCGGGGTATATTGTGGACTGCTAATGAATTAAAGAGAGTGGACTATCAAACGGTACCCCCTGCCCTCCAGCATAGACCAGCTCATAATCTAGGGCACTTGTCGGTGTATGTGTGTGTGAGTGCATGTGTGTGTGTAATGTAGAGTGGCTGAGCTGAAATAAAAGACTCCACAAGGATGGAGGATTTTCAGCACAAAGCCTGACGAGTCATCCATCTTGTCACAGAAGAGAGATTACATGCAGCCCGGCCTTAGATACAGCTGTAGTGCCTGAAGACAATGCGCTGAACCAGCTTTTTACCCCTATAGAAGGCATAAATTATCAAGTGGCTGGCAAACAGAATAGTGTGCTTTATTCTTAGAAGAATGGTGAAAAGCTGGAGCACTGCTTCGTTTTGGAGAGGGGTAAAATACAGAGGACAACGTGTTGAGCGGTTGCCAAATCGACCAGATGAAAACGGGGGCGGTCCTGTTCTCTTTTTGTTCGGATTTTTAAAATGCCTCAATTTATTTGTCATTCTAACAGGGCTGGTTTAACATCATTTAAAGTCAAGACAGAAACTTGACTGCAAACTTGACTAAAGTGGTAGTATGTTATTTACTTAATGCCCCAGTTACACAAAGCTCACTGTTTGTTTAAGATGTTGTTAAGAAGACTTGTCTCATCTAAAGCTCACAGCTGGCCTATGGATGCACCAGTAACTGGCTAACAGAAAAGCTTGCCCTGAATATTATATGATTTTCCATTACTTAGTCCAGAGAAGAATTGATAACTATTTTTAATGCATTCTAGTGCCTGTCACATAACATCAGGGTATGGTTGGAAGTAGGTTTATTTTTATTCCCTATCAATATATTTAACACAATATGATATCATCTTGAACATTTATCAGTAAACCACTACTCTAAACATAGACTCTAACATCCAGTAACCTTCTGAGACCGTGTGCACTAAATTATCTTTCCTAAAGTCCTTCACCTTTCTTGTCCTTTAACTTAAAGTAAATGTGAATGCTTTACCCACTCACTTGACTTCACTGTGGCTTCTCTGTCTAAGGTCGGTGAATGGGGTGTACAGAATTGGTCTCTTTGCTCTAAAGGAGATATCCAGCGGCACTGAGCTCACCTATGACTACAACTTCCATTCCTTCAATACAGAAGAGCAGGTGAAGCAACACTTGGAATAACACTTTCATATCTTTCCATTTCATGTTCAGAGCTATCATCACAGCTGCACAAATCATCACTCTTTTTGCGCTTTCTTTTTCTCTGCTCTACAGCAAGTGTGTAAGTGTGGCTCCGAGAGCTGCCGGGGCATCATTGGCGGAAAGAGCCAGCGTATTAACGGTCTTCCTCCAAAGGCAGGAGGGACTCGGCGGCTGGGTCGACTCAAGGAGAAGAGGAAGTCCAAACACCAGCTGAAGAAACGAGTGAGTCATCAATGTACATAAAAATACGGAGAACTTGTGTTAGTATCAATTCACTGGTACTCGTCATATAATACTTTTGTTAGAGAAAAGCATTCCTTTTATAGCAAAAAACCTTGAAGTTTCCATTTCTGAGGAAAGTACACTTCAGAAAATAAGTGTTGTTGAAAGTTTTTTGACACTGGAAAAGACAATATTTTCCTTGAGATTCAGCCTATCTTTATCTAGCAGAAGCTATTGCCTGGTTGATAAAAAGATTTCTCTAAGTGTGGCAGTGTCTTATTAAACATCAAGTGCAGTGTCTATATAGGGCATGAATGTGTCTATGTCTCAGAGGTACTCATAGTGGGCCACAAGGTGTCTAAAAGTAACTCAGAACACCTTAAAGGGTATACTTTTGTATTAGGGCTGAGTAGTATGACCCAAAATTTGCAGTATATCATGGTATGTTTTAAAGGATAAAGTTTAATTTAATATTTATATAAAATATACACATTCAGGTATGAATCCTTAGAAGAAGTTTTCAAGTTCTGATTGAATTTGGCAATGAAACAGGAGTAACATGTAAGTTCATAAGCTGAGGGGCGTTCTCCATTAAGATCATGCTTTAATACAACTTTCTTTATCTTCAGGAGGAAGAGTCGAGTGACAGCAACAAGTTTTATCCCCATCTCATGAAGCCCATGTCCAACAGAGAGAGGTAAACACACAAATGGACACATAGGCAAATACTTAAGAGCAACTGATGCACACGACCATTATCACGCTGTATTCCATTTGTTTCCTATAAACCGTGTACTGGAGCTGATTACACTGATAATAAAACCGAATTTATAAGGAACAAATAAAAAAATGTTGTCAGCCCACATGTATTGGCTGATACCCGATTGCATTTTATTACCGGTGCAAAACTGGTTCCAGTTTTCACACATGGCTTTCTCTAGGGAATTTTGTTCTTTTGCTCATGTTTCAGGTGTATTAAGTGACACACTTCTTGCCAAAGGGGTTTTTTTAAAAAATGCATATTTCACTGATGTTAGATAGAATGCTGACACATTTCTCAGATGTTTTAATGCAACATATAACTTTATGTTGAAATATTTCTGTCTAAAACAACATTTGGTTTCTGAATGTATAATTAGTGCAAGTTAAATAAATCAAATGAACACATTTTCTTCCTCTAAATTTCAGTACTTACTTAACTGAATTGTGTAGTGGTATGTAACGTTTCAAATTTAACAGATCTTCCCAGTACATTTGACGCACGAAGTATGAGATGTGAGTTTGTGTTGGCCGTCTTCACACTTCTTTCCTTTTCCCCTCTTTCATCAGGAACTTTGTGCTGAAGCACCGAGTGTTTCTCCTGAGGAACTGGGAGAAGATGCGGGAGAAACAAGAGCTGCTGAAGAGAGAGGGTGAGAGAGAGAGGGACGCCAGCAGCCTGTCCATATATACACGCTGGGGGGGAGTCATCCGTGACGACGGCAACATTAAGTCAGGTGAGTGTAAAAGCTTAGAGGCGTGAAAAGAAAGTGATATAAATTTAAGAAAGTGAGAAAATCTGTTTTTATAGCTACAGTTTAAATGTGTCATCTTAGTTAAGGCACCACTGTCATGTACATGTATTTTTTGAATTTATTTTTCTAGCTTTGAACAAACTTGCTGAGTAAAATTGCGTAAAAACTTGAAGCATCATGCTTGCGCCCTTTTTCCAGATGTGTTCCTGACGCAGTTCTCGGCCCTGCAGACGTCACGGTCGGTACGCACGCGGAGACTCGCCGCTGCTGAGGAAAACACAGAAGTCACACGCACTGCTCGCCTAGCACACATCTTCAAGGAGATTTGTGACATGATCACCAGCTACAAGGGTTAGTGTCTATATTGAGAAATATATATAGTGTGTAGGCCCTAGTAGAACATGTAACCTACTATTGTACTATTCTGGTACTCATTCACTCTCATTAGTATGACCTCTAGCCTGATCTGAGGTCCGATCAGGGCTTTAAAACACATCTGTCAGTGCCTCTATGTTAATCTAATAGTCACTGAAAGATAAGGCTCTATGATTGAGAAATGATGACAGGAATGTTATTCTTTTGTCTCTCCTTAGATTCAGCTGGCCAGACACTTGCTGCTCCGCTGGTGAACCTCCCATCAAGGAAGAGGTAAGAGTGGGCAAAAGTGAAAACTCTACATTTTGTCTGGTTCATTCATTATGTTTTGCTAGTTTCACTAGCAGAGTTACTGTGTTATCTGGTCTGTCAGTGTACAGCACCCACATTGTGCAACTGTTTCATGTTGTGCCACATTTCATCCGTGACAGCCTGTGCTTTGGTTCTTCTCCAGTATTGATAGTAATCGCTTTGTGGCAAAACAATAACAGCTTATTATTCTTTTTTAGCTACATGGGATTAACACTGTCTTGATCGACGGGTCGGGTTTCCACTCGGCCGCCCTGATAATCTGTAGTCTCATGGATTTATAAGCACCAAATGTTTTGAAATATTGGTGAATTTATGTATGCTCAGACAATTTCAAATGTTTCAAATGTTTTCAAATCAGATAAGCTAAGACTAATCCTGCTGTTCTTGTGTGCCATCAGGAACAGCCAGTACTATGAGAAGGTGTCTGACCCTCTGGACCTGAGCACCATCGAGAAGCAGATCCTCACCGGCCACTACAAGACTGTTGAAGCGTTCGATGCAGACATGCTCAAAGTGTTCCGCAATGCTGAGGTAGGAGGGTGTCCCATCAGTTTCTAACATTTATGCTGCAGAAAGAGCATTTGTCTCTGCTTACATCCATAACTGAACAGTTCTGTCAGTTGAGCAGCATGTTGCTATGAGAAGAAGTGAGTATTTTAAAGGATGGACTTAAGTAATGGGTCACCAAAACTGAACAACTACAGCCCTTTGCGACTGTAAAGTACCAGAAACTATGGAACCTTAGGTCCTGAAGTCTGTCTGGATCTTAACTAGGAATTCGAAGTTTGTATTTTCACTTCATCTGAAGAAACGTGATGTTTAGGGAAACAAGTTCAATGAAAAATTGCTACTCCCTCTTCATCATTCACTTGCTAGCTCTCTCAGCTGCTACTCCTTCTCTCTCTCATGCTCTCAGTTTATTTGCATGCTCTCTCTTGTTATCCCTTTCTTTTTAATGGTAGTAAATAACAACAGCAAATGTCCACCTCTTGTCCTGATAACGATACTAATCACGCCCAGTACTTTATTGTTTTGTAAACTGACACGAGTTGTAGTTGCCATGGCATCTTTGTTTGACCAGTCAGCGACATTAACTCTCGCAAGCATCGCCGAAGCAGAGACCTTTGTGTGCACTTGGAACTATCATACAGGACTTAAATTTAGTCCCAGGTTCCTCTGTTCAAAAACACAGGTTAACATCCTGAGTTATTTGTCCCCTGGGAATGCTCCTACTGTGGAAATATCCTATTAACTGGTGCTGATGGATAAACCCACTGCCAAGAGACTCAGATCTGATTTTGAATTTCTGCCTACATTATAACATGAGTCAAATGGATCATTATGAAAATCTGTTTAGCAAACTAAATGTTTAATCAGTGTTATAGATCTTCTCTACCCGTCAGATTTATGTCAACAATTATTAGAAAGACCATTATGATGATTAGCATCTGCAGCATTTAATAACACTGATAATAAGAACACTTGTGAGTCTCCAGAGATTGATTCCAGATTTGGAGAGCCCAGTCAATATCAGAAAGCCTCATCAAAATGATCATTTAAGTCATTATTGTGCGTCTCAAACACATTTTTCCTCCCACTTAGTCAGTTCCTTTCTTTCCTCCTGTCTCACACACAAACACCTCCCAAATGGGATATAACTCTATGACTGCTGATCTTCTTCACGCACATTGCAGGCCCTTTTGATTTACATCTGTATAGCTAAGCATTTTAAACAAGGGCTACTTGAAACCTCTCAGAGGAGCTTGGTCTTGCAGTCAGAGAAGTTTGAAGTGGACGTCTGAATTACATTCACCCTTTGGTGAATGACCCTTTTTGCCAGACTGAAAAGGCGAGGGGAATGTTGTTTATTGTTACACTGACACCTCTGGGTTGTAGCACTCTGTGAAATTTTGTCAGCTGAATGCATCTTTCTGCCAGTGACCTTTGTTTTGTGGGAAACTGACCGTAAACCTTCAGACAGATCAGCTCAGAGTCTCGTCTGAGTGACTGAATGATGAGGGTATAATTCTTGGGTCAAATGAACATTTTTCTTCCTTTATATATTTATGTCATCTTTTTATGCTGTTTGTGAGGTCTTCTTGTCCTTGTTCTGTGCATCAGCACACACCGTCAATAACAAATTCACTAAAACGATTTCCTGTTAATGTACTGTTTTCAGCAAGAAAATAAAGCAGCTGCATTTACAGCTTGTCTCGTGTTCCCACCAGAAATACTACGGCAGGAAGTCATCGGTAGGCAGGGACGTCTGTCGGCTGCGGAAAGCGTACTACAGCGCTCGTCATGAAGCTGCTGTCCAGATTGATGAGATCGTGGGCGAGACCGCCAGTGAGGCCGACAGCTCGGATTCACTGGAGCGTGACCATGGCCACCACCACGGAGGAGGAGCCCATGACAAGGACGACGATGTTATCCGTTGCATCTGTGGAATGTACAAGGACGAAGGCCTGATGATCCAGTGTGAAAAGTGCATGGTAAGAAGCAAGGTGTCAAATGTGTGTACCTGAAAAAAGCGGGTGAAAAATCTCTATTTCTAGTAGCATAGAAAGAAAGATGCATTTCTTTTTGCCTCACTGGCTGATAGGTTACATCTGTTTTAGAGAGAGCTTTCTCTTGAGACTTCACCTAACTAAGGAGTACTTTCTCAAGGAGGTGTGCCAAAGAAGAGTGTGCAGTCAGTCAGTTATTTTTAGACAAAGAAAACAAGGAGGGTAACAAATATTGATTGAACCCAAGTTCTGAAACAACCACAGTTGTGAATCAAGGAAATTGTTAAAAATGTTATACAGACTAAGAACGTCACTGTGGTTCTTTTAAAAGCGAGTCACTGCTAATACCAGCTGTGGAATAATTGTTAAAACTATACATTAATTCTTATCCATTTTTTTTTTTGTCACTCTAGGTATGGCAGCACTTTGACTGCATGCGGCTGGAGACTGAGGTGGAGCACTACCTGTGTGAGCAGTGTGACCCTCGACCAGTAGACAGGGTATGTCTCTCCCCTCAATGCAGCCATCAATTTTGAACTTTTTGTGTCCAAAACAGTTACCTTTGTAGGTTTTGGTCCCTTTGTGAACCTAATTTATCACCAACCTCTTCCATCTAATCTCAACCATATATGTGTTATTTTTGTTACAGGAGGTTCCCATGATACCCCAGCCTAGCTATGCCCAGGCTGGCTCTGTCTATTACATCTGCCTGCTTAGAGATGACCTGCTGCTACATCAAGGTATAGAAACCAGCAGACATGTGCTTGCAAATGCTTGGAAACATCCAGTTTCTGCAATTTTAGAGCAACTTTACACCACCTAAAAATCTTAATTTTCCAGTTTAACTTCTTGTCTTGCTGCAGTGATGTACAGGTATACTCAAGAACAACCTGACGTCACTGTTGATGTGGTCAAAGGTCCAAGAGAGCGCACCTCTGATCACATCATACTACACCCATCAGAGATGTTGGGAGTGATCAGAAGTGAAACAGGCTTGAAACTGTCAGCCAGTGAGGGCAGAGAAACACTGATTATTAGCCTTTTGTTAGAGGTACCCTGTGGAGTTATATATTGTTTATATTACCTACCAAAACACATTGTGTCATTGAGGACAAATGTGTTTGCATTTCCTTCCTCATGAAACATTTGCATAGCAGAAGTTATTTCTGGCAGTATTTACATGAATGTTAACTAGCTTGCAGTCTTTTTCTTCATTCCCTTTTCTGGCACATTACTGTCACCTTTAGTGCAGTGGAATACTGTGAAACCATTGCCAGGACACACAAAATTGGGTACCCACTCATAATAAAATTGCTTCACAGCGCTGCTTGAGGTCAGAAACTCTAGACTTAAATGTATTTTATCACAGGGTTAGTGTCTCTAATGCAAGTTTGCTATGTATTCTTGTTGCCTTTAAACCTTTTGACATCCCAAAATTCTGGTAAAATTTTATTGTACTCAGATGTTGACTCTACTTGTCAGGTGACTTTTGTATCAAGCAGTCAATTTCTTCACCATTGCAGACAAGTAACCTGTCAGCATCTGTGTCTTGTGTGCAGGGGACTGCGTGTATCTGATGAGAGACAGCAGACGCACACCTGAGGGTCAGCCTGTCAGACAGTCTTACCGTCTCTTGTCTCACATCAACCGAGACAAACTCGACATCTTCCGAATTGAGAAGCTCTGGAAGAATGAAAAGTAAGTTCTTTAGATGTAGTATTTTGAACAACTAGCATGATGTTTAGCATGCTGTAGATACCTGCCAGTGAGAAGAGTTATATGTACGTTGTAGTAACTGCTTGTGGATTATTACATTGTTTAAATTGCTGGCCTTTTCTGTATCCAATCAAACTCTGAAGGGGTGAGAGGTTTGCCTTTGGCCACCACTACTTCCGGCCTCACGAGACTCATCATTCTCCATCACGGCGTTTCTACCAGAATGAGTTATTCCGCATGCCGCTTTACGAGATCATCCCCCTGGAGGCAGTGGTGGGAACCTGCTGTGTCCTCGATCTCTACACTTACTGCAAGGGTGAGGAGAGTCACCTTACAAATGCCTGTTTAGATTATTCCTGTACTGAATTAGTAATTAGTTCAACAACTGCTGCTGAGGTATGGTTGTTGCTTGCTTGAGTGAAGCTCAGGGAACCCTAGAAAATGTGCTTGTGCCAAGTGTGAATGTGTGTAAATATGAACGTGAAGCAAGACAGTGCAGATAAACATCAGAAATCCCATTACGACAGCATTTACAGCAGTTCAGGGCTAATACAAAGCGTATTTCTTCCTACAGGACGGCCAAAGAGTGTAAAAGAGCAGGATGTGTACATCTGTGATTACCGCTTGGACAAGTCGGCTCACCTGTTCTACAAGATCCATCGTAACCGCTACCCAGTGTGCACCAAGCCATATGCCTTCAACCACTTCCCCAAGCGGCTGGCACCCAAAAGGGATTTCTCGGTGAGAGTTGTGTGGGTCCTGACAGGGTGGGGCTGCTGCTCTGGGATCTATTACTGATTTATAAACACTGAAAGATATTTTAAGAGCAGAGGTAATATTATAGCCCAGGGCACATTTTGCCTCTTCACCTTATCTCACTCACAGTGTTTATGCACCCTACAGCACAATCACAAAAAGTGAAAGTTGGCCCAACCAGAAACAAATAAGAGGAACCACACCTGCTCTTTTTTACTGATACAAACCACAAAGTTTGAAGTGAACCACTTCCAAATATGTTTCATCGGTGTAGCATGTTGTTTGCATCCATGGAGGACCACATAGATAAGTTTCACTGCATTAAATCATATCAAGTTTTGGTCTGGTAAATTAAGATGACTTTCCAAAGGTTTCTAAACTGTGTTGCACTGATGTTATTGTCTAACTGTTTAACCATCTGAAAAAGCTATTGCATAGTGTTTGCATATATAAAATATATGCAAACACTTGACCAGGGTCTGATTGTGACATTTTTGCAGCCTCACTACGTTCCTGACAACTACAAGAGGAACGGGGGCCGTTCTGCCTGGAAGAGCGAACGACCCAAAGGAGCCGGGGGCTGTGAGGACGACGCCTCTTCTTGCGACCGGGGTGACGATTTCCCACCTGAGGCTGAAGATGCGAGAGCAGTGGAGGACGACATGGACTTGGCTCCGGAGGATCCTGAACTTCTTTCAGCCAAACCCAGAAGAGCGGAACGGGAAGGGGAGGGAGACGAGGATGAAGATGAAGAGGAGGACGAAGAGGAGGGGCAGGACGCTGAGGATCGCAAGGAGTTGGAAGAGTGCTCAGAGAGGATAGGAGAGATGCTTGAACTCCCGTCATCCTCTGCCTCCTCACCGCTACACCACCCAGTGTTGGGCAGAAGAGAGGCCCAGAGGGAGCGCCTCAACAAAATTCTGCTGGATCTGCTGCACCGAACACCCAACAAGAATGGTGAGGGACCGGGAACAAAGCAGGGGGGTAGGTCAACCGATACATTAGGGTTAAAGTTTCATATCACTTGCTGTGACGCATCATTAAAACATGTTGGATAACCCTTTGTTTGTACTATTTCTGAATGTTCATAGCTGGAGCAAGAAACTGTTTATTAGAAGGAGTGGGGGGATAAAGAGAAAGTAAAGTGCAGCTCAGATTTTGCTGTCATTCATATTTATGTTAAATTCTTGTTAGCATTCATCTGATGCTACATCATCAGATGGGAACCTCAGTTTTCAGATCTGCTGCTTTATCTCAGTCCGTTCCTCCCATCCAGTGTTTCAGTCTGTTGTTTCATAGCTGACAATATTACCAAAAAGTATCGAAATTCATATCAGTTAACTTAACATTCAGTGGCTAACCTCAGTGTTTAAAGGATAAGTCTGGTGATGTGCTGTGCCTAAAGACCCAATGATGAATTGATCCTGTTAACAAGTGTTGTCTGTGTAGCCAAAGCCTGATACAGCTTATTCCTCTGTGGCACAGCCCTCCATTGTTTTACATTTACATATACATTTACTCATTTAGCTGACGCTTTTATCCAAAGCGACTTACAATTGCTATATATGTCAGAGGTTGCACGGCTCTGGAGCAACAAGGGGTTAAACGTCTTGCTCAGGAACACATTGGTGGATGTGTCACAGTGGATTCAAACCTGGGTCTCACACCAAAGGCATGTGTCTTATTCACGGTGCCATCACCGCCCCCTGTTCCTTCATTACAATAAACATAGGCACCATGTATTTTGAGTCAATCCCAAATACACCATTCTGCTCCCACAAGCTAGAACACCAGAGAGTATAATCCACCGCTTAAAATTGTCCCCAGCAGGACTGTTCACTGATGTTTCAATGATGTTTGCTAAAAAACACAGTGGCCAGCTATTTAACAGAATTACTAAGCTTTTTATTTAAATGACTTTATTTGTTTTTATTAATAGGTTTGGGGCTGAGTGCCACAGACAGGGTAGGGTCTTCTCATTGGATTTGTTGCCAGCCTTATCCTGCAGCTGCTTTGCTGTAAAATTCTGCCAAAGGCACCACATGCCCTGTCTTCAAGTGTAAAGCAGCTGCAGGAAGCGCCAGCTGATAAAGCACGATATAAAGAAACAGATTCAATCAAAGTCAAACTCAGTTGTGGTTTTAGTAATAAGAACAAGAAGAAAGCAGTGTACCAAAACTTGGAATGCCGTGGAACCTGTCTTGCGAAGGATAGACTCAAATTTGTCTAAAATGACACCTAAACACACCTGTTAATGTCTGATAGGTGGTATCAGAGAGCTACAGACATTTTTGGACACATCTTCCCAGACTCAGTTATAAAGGAGGTTGCCAACTCTGTCAGACCTTTTGAGCACTTTGCAGCTTAAAGCATCAGTAACAGAAGAGATGCCTTTGCTTTCCTTTACCTTTGCTGTTTCTTTAATATAATACCCTGTGAGTCAGCTGTTTCTGTCTAAGCTCCTAATTCCCCCCCTCTCTCTGTTCGTCCGACAGCCATAGATGTGACTTATCTCCTGGAGGAGGGCGCAGGGAGGCGGCTACGGCGGCGGACGCTCGGATTTGGTGATTTTGTGGGCAGAAAATAACATTATTAGGTGACTGTCAAGCACACTGCCTGTCACTTTTGTGAGCAAGGGCAGAAAATGGAGAGACAGCAAGAAGGGAAATGAGCATTGTTGGTTATCCGACCATTAAGGACCACAATGCGTCCCTGGGGGCCTCTTCCAGTTTACCTCTTCCAAGACTGTCATCTCAACTGTGAGAGGGTGGAGGGGGTTTGGAAGCGCTGACTCCATGGCAATTTCAGCTTTCAGAGTTCTCAAGGAACACGAAGAGAGCTTACCCAAACTTCTTGCTTATTTAAGTAGTATGATGCAAAACAAAACGTAAAAAAAGAACATAGGAGAAATACCCCGTGCACTTAAATTCATTGAATCTTACAGACATGGGTAGATGAATTCCACTAGCAAGCATCAGAAATGAAACAGTGGTACTGAATAGGGATGGATAGAGGGAGGGAGTCCTTTCAGTCAATGGGGATGTGAATGCTGGAGAATTGTTCCCCCTAGTGGCACCTAGCTGCAATAAAAAAGTATAAGATGATGAGAGAAGATCTGCGCAGGGACCGTGGGGGAAAATGGCATAGGAGAAATGTAAGTTGAGCAGTGTGCTCAGATGCTGCTCATTAGAAAGCGAGAATGATTGTGGTTGGCGAACTGCACTTTTGGTACCATGGATATTGTGAAGCTCTGTGTAATGTATCTATAATGAAAACACACTAACACTCACAGTATTGGATGATGCAGTCTGGGGGAAAAAAAGCGAGTTAAAAAGTCTATTATCTTTTTCCTGTTATACTGTAGTAACTCATTTAGTGACAGAAGAGGCTGAGGGTGTGTTTGTTTTTAGAGTAAAGGGAGGGGAGGGAAGATTGAGTGTGCGCTTTTGTCAGTCCAAGTGTCTTGTTGAGGTTATAATTTTAAATCTTTCTTGTGAGGCAGTCAGCTTCGCCCCTCTTTTTTGAAGTAACATGATTCACCAGCTTAACTAAATCAGGCGTGCGCAGGGACAACGGCTTTAACTGTAACGCCTTACACAGCCGTGCCCTCCGACTGCCTTGTGTGCGAGTGTGTGCGTGCGTGCACACTTATTGTGTGTCTGTACTCTGCCAGATTTCTTGAAGATATACCTTTTTAAAAAAAATGGAAAAAAAATTAAGGGCTCGATGGCAATTAACAGTTTTAAGAAAACTATGGAAAACAATACTTAACATGAAATGTATCGTGATGGTCATATTTTCTTATATTCTGTGAGACGGGTGGGGCGATGTATACTGTATATTGGGAGGGGAAGGGACTTAAGATCTTTTTTTGTCTCTAGACTATGTTCCTGTTTGCCATGGAGAATGTTTTAAAAAGAAATTGTGATATTTGATGAGATTTCTTCCCCCCCCCCCAATTGCCTCTGCTAAAAAGGGACAGCCTGCAATGTCCCAGTGCGGTTAACTGACGGAAAAGTAATGGGGATGAGACACTGACGAAGGGAGAGAGATGGAACGGGAAGCTGTACAGTGCCAAGTTATGTAAATATACAAACTTTACATTGAGGAGTGTCTCCAAAAGCAATATCTTGAAAATGGATTTTGTTTATTATTGTACTGTACAGGACTCAGCCCTAAATGTATTATGATTATTATAATAATGATAATATTATAATTTCTTCCGTTTGTATTACCGTAAATGAAGACACATAAGCTCGGAGGAAAATGATTTTTTAATGTCCATAAAATCTCACCTTAATTGTCCCGACGACATTAAAACTTCAGCTGAGTTTTTCGTTGCCTATAATAAATTAATTTCAACTATGTACTGCATGAGCGAGAAGAATGTCAAACGGACACAGAAGGCATTGGGACGTGACAGTGACACAGCAACGACACCTTTGTCACTGAATTTTCGTTAATAATATTACTTTTAAGGAGAAATGTACTCCTTGTTTTTTGCTGCAAAGTGTTGAACACTAAAAAAACAAACCAACATAAAAATGTTATGATATTTTTAAACGCTGACAGACACAAAAGTAAAGCTGTTGGCCCAATTTCATGTTATTATTTTTGATTTTCTTTCAAATAGGAAATGGTTCAGTTTTGTGATAGCGGTCATTGTATGATGCTTGTACTTGTATTTGTGTGTTTTGTGTGATTTGTTTAGTTATTTTTAGACAATCACAAAATAAGATGCAAGCATTGTAAATGGCAGACTGGTGGACATTTTGTGATGTGTACAGTTTGTCAAAAAACTTCTTCCACTCGTTGAAAGTTTGTAATTATGATTCTTAAGTCATGAAAATGCTGTTGGTTTTTACTTTTTTGTTTTATATTTGTTTTTTGTTTGTTTGTTTTTTTAATAAAAAGCACTACATTATTGTGAATACACTTTGAGTTGTCCGGCTTTTAATATTCTTTAGATAGATGCAAAAATGTTGCTACTCTTCCCTGTTGACGCCCTGCTAGTTTATCACTGATCTGATTGAAGTTCAACTTGCTCATATGCTGAAATTAAGGTCTATTAGAGTTATAACATGTAACATGTATCTTCTTTGAACTGTTAAAGACATGAAAGTGTGCTCTGCAAACATGCAGGAATGGAAAGAGTCCTGCTAATGTGATACTATTGGTAAAGAGAAGAAAGGAATTCTCAAATGATAACTGCACTGAACATAGTTTTCGCTTTGACTACAATTAAGGATGTGGACTGCATTTCAGAGAGGCTTATCTAGCACAGAGGCCATGAAGCTCCCAAGGTAACGCACCCAAAATAAATGTCTCTACATTTCAAATGTTGCAGCACAAACACCTTTTGAGACACAATACAGTTTAATTGATGATTAACTGATAATTTAGCTCATGTAGCCTCTGTACCAGTACCAGATGGAAGGCGTAGAAGCAGAGTGAAGTCATATTGCTATCTTTTCATATTGCGTGCTTGTGATTACTGTTATGGCTGCTCTACTGAAAGGTCAGGGCCGTATTAAATGAAAATCTAATCTCCATGATGAGGAATGAGTAAACCTCCCCCTTCACAATAACCCCGCTCCATTTGCTGTTCCTGCTCTGTTTTGAGCATGGAAAAATAAAAATGTCCCAGTTTTAATCTTAGTGCTACCTACATATGGTACAAACAATAAAAATACTTGATTGACCTCACATTCAGACCACAGTGGACAATCAGCATGAATTTTAAAAAATGATTCAACTGAGCCAGCCATCTCATCCACAGATATATATAGCCTATATTCTGTAGGCTGAAAGGAATAGTTTTATAGGGAATGTGTGCTTACAGTGCTGGCGTTTTACTAAATCTCGCGATATTACAGAAGTTAGCAATTAATGCGGTAAATGACATGCTACTATAGATGATATATTGATGTTCTCAGCACTATTATTAACGTAAAGGCCACATAACTACTTAAATAATTTCCAACAAATCTTTACTAACGATCATTTTCAAATATACCTAAAAGAGCAAAAGGTACCGAGCTCCAAGTGCCGAGCCAGAAATCTCGCGATGAACCCAAGTGAGGTAGGAGCGAGAGTTGGTTATCATAGTAACGGCAATGACGCCCTGGGGTTTATTTAGCGGCTTTAGCTCATTTATCTGATGATTTAGCTAGCTATATTTTGATTTAAAGACCCAACAATGTCTAGAAAGAGACAAAAAGAGAAAACAGAAAAGGCGAATGCTGAGGACGAGGCCTCGAAAAATGCAAGTTTAATGATAAGTGAGTTTTTCATCAGCAGCTCAGAAACGTAGGACTGTCACTGACGTTAGCGTTATGTTTGCTGTGAAAACTTTTTGGTCGGTAAATTATAAAATGTAGACTTTTAATAATATGGTAATACACAAGTAGTAATGTATTTCTATATTTGAAAAAAGCTGTAACGTTAAATATCACCTCGTAAATATTGGAAGAAGTATTAAGAGTAACGTAGGCCTATAAAAACATACACTATAAAAATACCCCATCATAAGTCCAGCATTCACTATTACTTATGTAACCAACAAAACAAATGTATGAGCAGCAAAATGTAATTAACCCAGGATCAAAAGTAAAAGTACTCAGTGGGTGCCAATAAGATTATTTACCTTTGAAATGTAGTGAAGAAGAATGATAAAGTCCCTCAAAATTGTACTTCATTGCAATGTTTAGTAAATGTAGTTACTTTCCAACTAATAGTAAAAAAAAGTACTTTACTACATGTGTAATCATCCTAAGATGGCATGAGATCATGTTGTGTACTTTTTATAAAGATGTCTTAATAATTCATAACTTTACTGCCAAACAGGCACTGAAGCATTCACATATTCAACAGCTTTACTCACATCATTATCACAGCAGACTGGACCGTACTGTAACCCAGCATGTGTTGGGCAGATGGCAGGGAAACAGGAAAACACTGAATTGTATTTAAAGAATCTTAATAGATATCAGTGTTTAGTGTTTATTAGAACTTCCACTTTTGTAGCTTATGTAAGTGGTTTACAAAAAAGGGGTACTGCCCTGTGGGAATCAACTGACCTATCTGTTGTTTTTAGGACATACTCCAAATGAAAAATTGTCTGCTCAGACCTTTGGTAAGTAACATTATCAGAGTGTCTTTGGTAACAGATGACCGTTGAATTGGCAATGACTTAAACCTACTATCCCACAGATGAATATCAGTGCTCAGGCAATGTGGAGATTGACTTCCCCGGGCTTTGTGCTCTTCTGGACATGAAGGATATCCCAGCTGTCATCACCAAACAACCAGCCTCCTCCACTGCTGAAACTGAAGGAGAAGACACGGGTAAACAATCTGAACAGCTTTGGAGAGAACAAAGGGACAGGCAGAGACATACTATTATCTTGTTGTATCCTGAATAAGATACTTCTTTATTTTCTATTATTGATTTTTCAGTGACAGGACTTCTTAAATGCAGCTGATGTCTTAAACTGAGAGGCCTTTAGTTGAATTATCATTGGCGTTATTATGTAATAATTATAGTTTGTAGGCACTTTCCTTGAATCAGATCTGATTTTGTGAACATAAAGACACTGAATGATGACTTAGGAACATTCAGTACCCTGGAAATACTTTACTGTTCTCTAGATCATTGTATACGAAGTCTGAATGTACAGTAATTGTCCTTTTTATAATCTCAATTTTAGTTCTCTTATGATTATCATAATTCTATCTTCAGAAGACACCCAGTCACAGATAAATGCTGCACCTTTGTGGTCTAAACCATGCCTCCAAGTGGAGCTGGAGACTGAAGACCCCCTCAGCACCAAGAGCCTGAAGGCTTCTGGTAAGAACAAAATACCATAGAGAAATATTTACAACCATATATGTCTGGTTTGACATTTTTTACTTTTTAAATTTTCATTTGACTTCCTGAGCCATCTGCAACCATCAGGTTGGTAATGTCATTCAGTGTTTATAATAATATTTGTCTCATATATACACAGGATGGAAGGTAGATGAGCAGATTGCCAGAGTGCTACAGAAGATGCTTCCCTCCTTGAACAAGCTACAGAGCCTTCAGTAAGTAATAAGCCGAGAGAGAGTAGTGAACTCTTGTTACAGGGAACAAGGACTGCTGTCACTGTTTTGTTGTTGTTTGTGTAATCTTGTTCACTGTGTTCCAGGTTTTGGCAGGCGGGACTGACAGATCGAATGGTAATCTCTCTGATGAACACAATATCACTGTGCTCCAACCTTAGGTAAGTGGATTCTACTGTCATTCACACTGTGAGTCTTTTTGTAGCTCCCTGCATCACAGTGGGTCTAATTCAACCTGGGTTGAAGAATGGGAAACTAAAGATCAAGTCAGAAAATGTTGTACAGATACAGAAGAAATTACAACACCACTGTAGATTAAAATCCTTCAAATACTGAAGGTTATTGATCCTCCTTGTTTTATGTTAGTGCTGTGACATTGGAAGGCAACCCTCTTCCAGAGCAGAGCTACCACCTTCTTCTCTCTGAAGACAGCAAGTGAGTCCCCAAGCAGTGGGAATGTCTCACATGGTGTTAAAGAACTTGTTCAAATAAACATTGATTTGCACTCTCACATTCCAACACACACACACACACAAGTAGAAGCACAAACACGCCCGATTAATGTTGTGTGTTTTTTGGTCAAGCCTCACTCACTTGTCCCTGCGAAATAACCGGATAGGAGACGAAGGCGCTCGTCTAATTGGGATGGCTCTCTCAACGACCAGATCTGCCAACAAAAGCCTCATGTCACTCAACCTGGCATTCAATTCTATTGGTGATGCAGGTGCTGCACATATTGCACAGGTATAACCCAGAACTAACTCCATATTTCTGCCTATATGTTCCCCTCATGACCGCTGAGGTGTCCTGTTTTGTCTCTCAGGGCCTGCGGTTGAATCGTGCGTTGCTCTTTCTCTCACTGTCCAGCAATCAGATTGGAGACTCCGGAGCTGCTCATCTGGCTGGGGTATCCATTTACATTAAATACTTTATCCTGGGAGATGATGCATTTAAATCAGTGGTTAAGTTGTTT
Organism: Lepomis gibbosus; assembly: GCA_029875015.1. Lineage (NCBI taxonomy): Eukaryota > Metazoa > Chordata > Actinopteri > Centrarchiformes > Centrarchidae > Lepomis > Lepomis gibbosus. The sequence continues at coordinate 1,548 of JAPMOB010240114.1, read as the reverse complement.
TAAATTATATTCTGCTTATTGCATTATATAATTATGTAATTTAATAAGCCTCCATAGCTTAACCACTTCCATTTTCAGATACTTGGCAAGTTTGCGCTAACTCATGAAGAAGTTGTGGAGAGGAGGAAACTGCTTCTGGAAAGAAAACAGTCATCTTTTAGGGGTGATGCTGACCAGTCGCCTGCTGGCCATCTACCCTCAGTACCCAGTAGCACTTCACTGAGCGTCAGCAAAAGCACCTCCAAAAAAAAGGTCACATGCAAAAGTGAAACTATGCTGTAACTGCAATGTCATTTGTGGTTTATAAATCTTGTGGCAGGTAATCTTGAGATCTTTTTTACTCACAGGAAGCATCAAAAAAAGACGAGAAACCAGCTGCCAACACAGAGAACCCAAAGTCTAACAAGAAATGTAATTCCTTCTGTAACAAAAGCAAACTTGTTCTTTTATCCTCTGACAGCAGGGGGGTTTATGTTTTTATAGTTTTCTATTTAAATCTCCCCTAGCCTCTGATATAAAGGTGCCTCAAAGTAAAGGTGGAAAACTGGGAGGCAAGGAGAAACCACTATCTGCACAGGAGGTACCAGAACAATGCCTAATTCTGTGTACCATGTGGATATAAACATGCACATATTACTTTTAATCATTTTGTTGACTTTACTTTGTGTTTTTTCCTGCAGGATAAATCAATTACTGCCCTGAATGAGGTTTGTTTGAAACATTTTTCTGTTCTGAGTGAATAATAAGATTTAAACATAAGCTGCCACGTGCTTTTTTACTCTACCTTTTCCACCTGCAGGTAGAGGCGGTAGAAATAGTGAACCCCCTGCTGGACCAGTCAGTGCAGCACAGGGATGGTGAGATTTTTCTGCCTGGGAACATGACTCTCACCTCCCTCAACCTTGCAGGTCAGTAACTGTGGCCTGTGTTCATCTCAGCTTGACAGAAAAATCAAATCCAGAAACCTTCCACACCAAGGTATTTCCAGCACAACTACAGTTAGGTTATGATTGATCAGTTTTGATGTGAGTTTCTCAGAATCAATGTGCAAAAGTTATTTTAAGACTGTTGAGTACAGATAGTGTTATTTTTAAGTCACTTAATATAAAACTTTTTTACTGTAGCGAAGTGCTCCATGTAATTATCTTCCTTTTTTATTGTCATTTGTTTAGTAAAAAGATACATATGAAATTAAATTCGGACTTTTGTTATTTAGAGGTCACATTAGATCAGTATTTATTCATTTGTTTTGTACAAGCTGGTCAGTCACTAATGATCAGCTACTTCCCCAGGGCTCTGTGCAAAGTTAAAAAACAAAACCTTATAAGGACTATTAAAGATGTATATAACATGGTTATGTTGTGTGTGTTTGTGTAGGAAACAGAATTACAGAGAAGTCGCTGCCTCTGTTCCTGAAGTCACTAGAGATGCAGGGTGAGGGAGGAGGCCTGCTGCGTCTCTGTCTGCAGGTGTGCTTAACTAACAGTGGACCCAACAGAGTGTGTGTGTGTGTGTGTGTGTGTGTGTGTGTGTGTGTGTGTGTGTGTG
>JAPMOB010240113.1:0-25082 GCA_029875015.1 Lepomis gibbosus | reverse complement strand
GATCATAAGCAGTTCCTTTCTTTCTCCACACTTTGGTCTTTCCATCACTTTGGTAGAGATTAATCTTGGTCTCATCAGTCATAAGATTGTGTTACAGAACTTTTGCGGCTCATCTCTGTACTTCTTTGCAAATTTCAATCAGGCCTTCCAATTCTTACTGCTGATGAGTGGTTTGCATCTTGTGGTGTGGCCTCTATATTTCTGCTCTCTGAGTCTTCCGCGAGTGGATTGTGATACTTTCACCCCTGCACTGTGGAGGTTGTTGGTGATGTCACTTACTGATGTTTTGGGGTCTTCTTCACATCTTTTGATCTTAAACCCAAATGTCAGTGAACAACAAAAACAAAGGAATTTGCAATTTACAGTTCCAATACTTTTAGAGGGGACTGTAGCAGCCTCTAATTTCCTATAGATCAGTGTTGGGTGGTCTGTTGATGGCAGAACTGCCAAAGATGAGGACTAAGGTATTGGCAAGGTACTATCTGAAAGTTTTGGCAGTCAACACATTTGGAGAATGCACTGCTATTCATATGGTTTGTTTGACAAATGGCACAGATGCAGCACATCACAGTACACTGTGCAGAGAAGAGTTTTACATGTTATTGTATTTTTATTGTATGTGTGAAAATAATGGTTAAATCTGTGCATGTGTAACAGAACATGAGACACACTACCCTTACCTCTTACCAGCAAAGAGGCATATTTGGGTTCAATATGAGGTTGATAATGCACAGGACAAAAAAATCTTTTCATTGTTAAGTGTAGAGACATACAGACACCAACAGTAAAAAAGCAAAAAGCCTGCACACCTAAACTTGATGCTTCCATGCTGTAGGTATTTGATAACTTGTTGGTGGATCTTGGCTAGGTCAAAGTAAGACCAGTTTTCCACATATATTCCTCGTATATACAGAGAACATGTATAAAAGCCATCCTACTGTGGGTGAACAACACACAATAGGCTGGAAGGGAAAAATCTATAATAAATAATTTTCAGTAACTTGACTTCTCGTTTACTTTGCCCCAAAACTTCACCCATATGCCTACCATTTTCCTGCCAAGCTGCTGAGCCTGTCCTGCTTTAGCCGTCACAGCCCTGAGCATGTTTCCTGAGGCAGGCAGCACATTGTAGGCCCCAGGGCCCGGAACCTCCGACACTACGTCCTCAAACCGCTTAGAGCGGTTATGGAGACTGCGGCCACCATGGATGTTTAGCTGAAGATACATAGGTTCAACAGAGGAACAAGAAGACACAAAATTGAGTCTCAACAGTATATTTTCCTAAACAAATCCCGCCCCATGCTCTCATTCACTATTCACTAGTAACACCAACATCGTTTTTGAAATATTCTTACATAAATTAAAAGTACTCTATATTTCCACATTTTTTATTCTCTCTTTCTCTAGTTTCTCCTCCTTTTCCTGTCTTTTCACTCAGGCTCCTCTATGCTGGACCATCGGCTGTCCTGGGACCTCACTCTCTCCTGGCTGTCAGTGCCTATCCAGATGTTTTGAATTTGGATCCTCGTCCTCCAGAACATTCAGCCTCTCCCCTTGACTTTCTCTCCCTGTGTGTGTGTGTGTGTGTGTGTGTGTGTGTGTGTGTGTGTGTGTGTGTCAGTTTTTTTCTCCTACCTGCGTGACTAGTGTGCTTAAGCTTTGCTCTAGTGTGTTTGTGTAGTCTGTCCTCTTCCAGGTCTCCATGGTGGAGAGGAGTTTGTGTGGCTTAGGTCCTATCTAAAGTTGCTCAACATTTTCTCAGATCATATTCAGAATTTTGTCATCATGATTGGCCATATTGTAATTTTATTATGTCAGTCTATTCTGTACACACAAAATGTGTTGTATGTCTGACTGTTGTGGGAGAGGGATCGCTCCTCTGTTGCTTTTCTTGTCGTTTCTTTCATTTTTTCCCTGTTAAAAGTGTTTGGGGGGGTCCTCATCCGAATCAAGGGTTGTGATATTGGGTTTTATATAGGCTTCTTTCTATAACCATACCTTCCTACCTACTTGACAATGACTTCAGGCAGATCTGTTGCTTCTTTGCCCCCCTAGTCTGACCAAGCCTGAGTATTTTATAAAGGTTTATAAATTATAAAGCATCACCTAATACATTATATAGTTCTCAGGCACAAACAGGTCTCGATTTAATTGTAAAGAATTGTCTCTGACCTACAGTACCTTGACAGGTGAGGAGTCATACTGTCCAGGTCCTGGTATCATCTCACTAGACTCATTGAATATTGACTGTCTGTTGGTCAAGGACAGGAATGGAGCATAACCATCTGCAAAAAAGGAAAAACATACAACAGTGCAAGTTGTTGATTGATTCAAAACCAGCAAATATGTGATTATGGTATATTAGGCATATAATAGACACATTTTAACTTTGTGTTTCCCTGTAGTATAACTTATATAGCCTACGTACAAAATAACAGGAACATGGACAATTTAAACTGGGCCTTCATGGCTAATGTACTGAATTGTACTGCAAGATGTAGCCTATTTATCACTAACGTTAGTTTAATACTGTCTTTTAGGTAGCGTTAGCATTTTAACGTGCGGCTATGTTGATTTAACTTAGCCTAATAACGTTAATGTAACGTTACATTTTGGCCTACATTTTCCTTGAGGGGTAAAAATGAGACGCAGGTGGATTTCTTGATTTAAAACGAGACTCCAGTAGCCTACAGTTTTCCCCCCACACAAGTCTTCATTTGTAGCTACCTTATTCCTACCTGATACTTTAGTATTGCCCCCGGTTACATCGTATGAACCGGGGCCCACAGTAGATGGAGTGCCGCTCGTTGTCACGGAGGTCACTCTCGGAGCTCGTCCATACATTTTAACGTTACCCTGCGGTAACCGGTAGTTTAACTGAACTTTCACGTGTATCGTACAGACACACGCTAGAGTCGGCCCCAAATCGAAATATAGTTCTCACTTTAACATATTTGGTAAGCCCCGGGATTAAAACTTCCCTCCACGGCTGTTTTAGGGGCGCACACGCCTCCTGTGTGAGTCCGGCTACTTGCGTCGTTGCTTGGATACCGCACGTAGTTACAGCAACAGGTGTTACGCCGAATTCTACATGCCCACTGTAAATCGCAAGACCCTCCAAGTGGGCCTGGCCTATAATATTCATTGTGGGGATCATGAAAGGCTAAACATGATTCGAAGTATATGAACGTTTAGAGTCGTCAATAAAGTTAATAGATCCAGTCAAACATAGGATATATTGCGATAACTGCGTTTGATCAAGACAGAAAAGTGTCTGAAAAAGACCATACCATGTGGATCTGTAATTCGGCATAACAGTTGTTCTAAGCTACCTGCCAAGATTTGCATCCACCTGCTTTCTCAGCGCGTTGGCTGTGAGCGTTACCTACCGCGAAGTGGATGCAATTCAGAATTCAGTATCAAACTGCAGGAAACACAGTCTACAGTATCTGCCTCGATATTTTCTACCACTGGACATTTCGTGTAACTCTAATGAATTGTGTTGATATAATTACTATTGTTGGATTTGCACACATATTTGTGAAACCATCCTGGAATTAATTTTGCACCTACTACAAAATGTCCTATTAGGTAAATTGTACATCCATCCATACTATGCATGTTTTAATGGTTAGACCATAGTCCAATCCTACCATCTAGTGGGTGACTCCAACCATCCATTTATCTGTCCCTAAAGTGGGCCAGGTAGTGTGATTAAACATATTTCAGCAACAGGGTTTGCGTGTTTCTGTATTAATAACAGCTATTCCTGCATTTGGCCTTATTGTACCACTATTTTCCTGTTATCATCATTTGTAGTCTTGACCTACTTCCTCCTACTTCCTATTAGCCTGGCCCACAATCCAGTTTGGATAATGAGACCTCAGGGAAAGCCATCCATGTAACAAGAGCCTCTCTGAAATACCAGTGAACTGCATTTTTTTTACAATACTGTAATGTCTCATAAGCAGAAGGTTTCCTTGGCAGGCTGATATTTGATTTGACAAATGTTATTAATCATCCATAAGGAAAACTTACACAGACACCAGGGTATCCAATGAACACAGCAACAACAATTGAAGTCATATTTAAACTGGTGAGAAATATTGCATTTAATTAGTGACATGATTGTTATGACTGTAGTGGGCAATTTGTCACTGGTGCATTAAATTGCAATCATCTTTGTTGCCAGAGTTGGGAGTAACACGTTACAAAAGTAAAGTAATTACAGTAATGTATTGCTTTAAGGTGTAAGGCAGTAATATAATGCATTACTAAAAATAAATCAGTAATATTATATCCGTTACAATCTCAGTAACGCTTGAAACAACGCATTTTAACATGAAATTAAGAGGTATTTTGTTTTTTAATAATTCACCAACACAGATTTATTTATATATATTTATAGATATAGATAGATATTTATAGATTATTTGATCCCACAGACATTCAACAGTGGAGTCAAGAAAATCTATTGTTATCTGACATACTTCAGACTACACCAAATACATGAAAAAAGGTCCGCCCAAAGGCATTTATTAGTTTCTGACTCTGGGAAGGTGGGGAAAACAATAAAATTCCCCTAAACTACTGTATCTCTGAACTATTCCCTTAACCATATTACATTACATTACATTACATTTAGTCATTTAGCTGACACTTTTATCCAAAGTAACTTACACTTGCTATTTATGTCAGAGGTTGCACGTCCCTGGAGCAACTACGAGTTAAGTGTCTTGCTCAGGGACACATTGCATCCTCAACATTGAATATATTTTATTTCTGTTTACCATTTTTTAATTGTTTCTATGTTAATGTATGTTGTCTGCTATGTAGCAGACGGGAGCTACAAACTCAATTTCACTATATAACCTTCTATACTGTGACAAAATAAATCTACCAACCTACCTACTATGGTGGACGTGTCGCAGTGGGAATGGAACCTGGGTCTCTCACACCAAAGGCGTAATAAAATGATAACTAATGTAGTATTTTTTCAATGCCATTCACTGAGCCTCTCCAAAACATTTTGGAGCCGCCCTGGGAAGGCCTGCCACACACCTCTGCTCAAAGTGATATCCTTTTCCCCGAGAATTCACATTACATTTCTTCACTTCTATACCATTTCAGCAAGACCAGAACAGAAGGTGTTGAATGAAAACTGCACCAATGAAAGTATTACTCATACATCTGAAAATTTCATTACCCTAAGATTTTGATCATATCATAGCACAAAACACAATTGTTGTCTTTTCCTTTCTGGATGCAACATTTTTGATCAGTTTTGTTGTTTGTGTTACTTGAAGCACAGCAAACAATTCTGAAAAACAAGGCATGTAAAGATGTTCTACATCCAATTAGCAACTTTTCGTGTGAAAATATTCAATCTTCTCTTTTCTTATGGTGAACACAACTAAGTGAGAAGAGAAGAAAATTAGACAGAATCAGATAAAATTGAATAGACACATTTTGTTTTTCTAACTGAATTATCACTATAAACATTTGCTGTCTAAGACTTGGGGTTTATTAAACTACAGCTAAATCCATTTAACTATTATTGTGTAGTTGCAGACACAGATATAGGGATAGACTAAATGATGCAGAGACATGTCTTTGTCAACGCATGACAGAGCTGTTATGAGGTACAACTTGATGCTTGATGTGCAGGAAGCCACAGCAGAGATCCATGGAGCATAGACTACTTTATGAAAAAGCTGAACATTATCCTTTCATTATCAATAAGAATGGCTTAAGACAAAAATTAAGGGAGGACAGTGAGACTAATTCACCACTGGAGGGCAGCAGGAAGCTTCAGATGAGTCTGTCCTGCCTCAAATTCACATACAGACAAGTAAAGGTAATCGGGAAAAATTGCAATCACAGAAGCACGACACCAATTCAAGTGTTTCAAAAAGAAAGAGGATGGAAACGGCATGTAAAAAATAGCCCATGTATTTATTAATGTGTTACTCTAAATAGTGTAATAATTTTGGGGAGGTTTTTGTTGCATTTTTGTATGTTTCAAGACGACACACGGGCTACAAACAATCTAATATAACTACTCTATCAACTACACTATTCTTATAAGAGTCGCTAATTGTCGTTTGATAAGATGATGAAGCTCCAACCATCTACTGGTTTTCTCACACGATCGTGTTTTTAAATTTCCCCGGAAAGCACGACATGACAAGACAGTTCAGGGCGCGGAAGAAGTTTACGAGGCGCAGTGAAGGCAACAAAGGCTATCGCCACCACCATCACAGTCAGTCTGTCATCCCTCAGCAAGGTCTCACTTTAGGCAGCTAACTATCTGTTTTAACGTGCGTTTTCTTGAGCCATTTTGATAAACGTTTCTGCTTGACATCTCGGGACATCTGGTGCCATGAAGGGAATCAGGTTTTTCGTGTTTTTCTTGGTGCTTTCCGCGTCTCTGTTGTGCACAACCGAAGCGGGTAGGAGCAGGACCAGCAACCAGAACAGCTTCCGACGGGCAGCTAACGGCATCTACCAGACTCTGAGCAGTGTTTTCGGAGAGGACAATATTAGAGGGTTATACAAGGTGAGTGTGGGACATGTGTTGTCCAGATAGCAGCTCGCTTCGGTTGTGGCTTGTAGAAGCTACCAGAATGGCGAACAGGAAAAAAGCGCACCCTGCCGGGGCCTGGCAAACAATTTCATGGATGCCATTTTGAAAAATTAGCCCTTTTTCCATCTAGAGAAGATGTCAGGTCATGTAGCAATGCCGCAAACATTAAAATTGGGTATATTTTCATGTAGTAACTCTTAAATTCTATAATTTGTCGTGTAAGTTAACCCATGCTGTCATTCATTGTAACGTTACTGAGTCCATCAGCAGGTGCATCTAATGTCACCACACAAATGGCATGTAACCACATTGGTCCAGGCTAGAACAGCTGTTTCTTTACGTCGCTTTCATGTCCAAATGATTATAAAGCTACTCATGCTAAGGAAACACATTAGCTTGTATCCTCTCATTCATTGGTCCCGCTGCACTTCCTGCATTTCGAAATCTAAGTTATTTCCTGCGCGTACCCGCCAAAGCAAGGCAAAGTGACATATGTTAGGCTGCACACGTGATTCTTCACTATCTGACTGTTTTACACAGACTATGGACTGCACACAGCAGCTTTAGGTGGCATTAACATAGGCCTTTGTGAATAGTGTCTAATAAAAGTGTCTCATTTTGTCTGTGATATTCATAATATTATAATAATAATCTTAATTCATAGAGCACTTTCCAAAACCACGTTGCAAAGTGCTTTCACAAGTACAAAGACAAAAACGCATAAAACAGATAGCTTAACAAGATATACAATAAAAGTAAGAAAACACTTAATTAAAATACAGTAAAGAAAAGATCAAAAATAAAATCAGAATAGGCTCTCCTATAAAATTATGTTTTAAGAAGAGACTTAAAGTTCACTGACTCCACTGATTCCTCTGAGCCTCAGGGCCCTTACTGCAAACGCTCTGTCCCCTTTAGTTTTCAGTTGAGACTCTTGAACAAATAAAAGGCCTCTGCCCGAGGATCTCAAGGTAAGTGCTGGTGCATGGGACCAAAAGGTCAGAGATATAACAGGGAGAGAGGCCATGAAGAGCTTTTTAAAATAAGTAATTCTAAAACATATTTGGAACCAGTGTAATAAAGCTAAAACAGGGGTGAGGTTATAACAACATACACATTGAGACTTAGTGATTAAAGTTATGGGAAAAGCACTTGCACGCAATACAGCAGACTCCTCATCCATTGCTGAGATGATCAGCAGAAAAAATATCCTTAATAAAAGTTGTAATCAATAGATGTCCCAGATGCCATAGCTGTGATGGGCTATTGAAGTTTGTAGGCAGTACCATGGGTTGCTTGCTTCCCAACAAGAGTCTGCTTTCACAGTGAAAAAGGCACCTATTCCTATAATTGTGTTTAATCAGTCTTTTTAGCCTGTTACTGTTGTATACCACCTTTAATTGTCTGTTCAGTTGATAAAGAAAAATAGTTTTGTATATAATAGTTTGTTCAGTTGTTGCAGTTTTTTTTATTCATAGCCACAAGGGCCATTTAGAAAGGGACTTAAAAATAGCTTGATGTGTTGTGCATGTACATTGTTCAAATTTCTGTAATGTTTTCTTGTTTATTAAAAAGTTCAATAGCTGTTATGTCACTTCCCCAAATCTGTAGTGACAGGTTTTAGTGCAATCCATTCCATATTGAAGGCTTCATAAGATGGCACAACAGATGACACCTAGAGCAACAAGCTAACAAAGTGTTGTTTTGCATAAAGGTAAACGTGGACAATGCTAATAAAACATTTTGGCTACTCTGTGATACTGTACTTAAATGCAGCTACTGTGAACAAAGAGTGGCTATCTTGTTGATTAGAGAATTATTTGGTAATCACTATTATTGCACAACTGCGTCGACAGTTAGATGATAACATGTTATATAAAGGTAAATATTTATTCTGGATGGGGCTTTAATTTAGCTGGCATAAACTGTTGTGTAAATTTGCTTTACTTTTACAATGGTACTACATAATTCTTGGGTGGTGATGGAGCAGTGGATAAGACACTTGCTTTTGGTGGGGGAGACCGGGGTTCGATGTGTCCCGCTGCGACACATCCACTAGTGTGTCCCTGAGCTAGACACTTAACCTCTAGCTGCTCCTGAGGCGTGTGACCTCCGACATATATAGCAATTGTAAGACACTTTGGATAAAAGCGTCAGCTAAATGAATGTAATGTGATGTTTGTCTCTAAAACAAGAAATATTCAACTGATTCTTCTGTATGTACAATAGGTCTAAACTAAAGATTTAATGTGATGGTTTAACAGTCTTACCCTTCTCTCTCTTTTTTTTGTTATAGTTTTTCTCCAAAACGACGGAGAGATTTGTCCACGGAGTGGACTCTTTTCTCGACACCATCTGGAAGATATGGTCCGATTTGCTAGATGTTATGGGCATCGACTGTAAGTTTAAACCTATTATGACATTGCTAACAAAGAAAGACAGGCACAAACTGTATGCTTTACAATTAAAACTTTTGATTTTAGACAATCTACTTCATCTTCTCTCTCTTTCTTCCTTCTGCAGCCTCAAACCTCAGCCATTACTTCAGCCCCACATCCCTCACCAACTCTCCGGCACGCGCCCTGCTCCTGGTTGCCGCTATACTCGTGGCCTACTGGTTCCTTTCCATGTTCCTTGGGGGTTTCTTTTACCTGCTGCACGCTGTGTTTGGCCGCTTCTTCTGGCTAGCACGCATGACGCTCTTCGCCCTGTCTTGCCTCTACATCCTGCAGAAGTTTGAGGGTGACCCTGAGCGAGCTGTGCTGCCGCTGTGCTTCATCATGGCCGTGTACTTCATGACGGGCCCTGTGGGAGCGTACTGGCGTCGGGGTGGTGGGGCAGGTTCACTGGAAGAGAAAATCGACCACCTGGACACTCAGATCAGGTTGCTTAACATCAGGCTCAGCCGTGTCATAGACGGCCTGGAACGCCCCGGGGAGCAGTAGGTGGCAGCAAGGATGAGGGGGAGGGAGGGAGGGGATAATGTAGAAACAGCTGCAGCTGATGTCAGAATGCTGTTTTCCTGTACACATCGTCAGCAACACGACTACTGGGTATTTACAACTCTATTGTCAGATTGGGGAAAAAACTAGGTTTGAAAACAGTATTTTAACTTCTTGAGTTGATTTTAGTTGCAGGATACCTAAAAATCCTCAGAGGTGTGGACAGTTGACTTGGAGTTAACGCAAATCAACCAAACAACAGTTTTTCTTTAATTTTTTGTCTTAGGCTTTGAAAGGTTTTTGCTAAATCTGTGTGGAAGTCATCAGAGAGATGTCCATGGTTTTCTAAATGCTGGCTTAATTCTACACCTCAGCTACTTTTGAGAAATTCCCACATTTGGGGTTGAATTTCTGGTGTTTGGATAAGTGTTGTCAAAGCTTGTGCTAAATGAATAAGCATTTTATGCATCTTTGTTCATTTCTATCCTTGTATAACCTGGGGATAACCTGGGGATTACAATTCTTGCACAGGTTTGTCCACAAAAAATGTTTTCCCCTTTTTTGAAACTATTGAAGTAGGGAAAAGGGTTAGGTGTATGACGCAGGGGGCCGATACAAATATTGCATTTCTAATATGTAAAAATCGTCAAGATGTGGGACAGTTGTTCATAGTCAGATTTATTTATTCACTTTTCCATCCAAAATGTTGAAATCACATAGATCCAGTTTGTTTCACCATTCCATTGTGGCAATAGTTTGACATCCGGACCTCTTTTTCATCATTTGTGTGTATGGATGTGTGAGCAAATGCATCTGGGTGACTTACTAGAAGGTGTGCATAAGTGTGTGTGTGTGTGTGTTTTAACGCTTATAAAATGGAAAAGCACTGTGTCAAAAGAAGAAAATGCAAAGGCAGCAATATCTCAGGGACTCAACCAACACATATAGAATTGGAAAAGAGATATCAAGTATATTAAAATCATGTCTTGGTCTCTTTGAGTCACAGTCTTTCAGATATGGTTTGAAATCTGTACTTTACATATTGATAAATGGGTGCACAGTTTGTCTTCTTGCATCATGTTAAAATTGCAGTCATTCATCATTCTTTTGATGCTAGGATGGCATTGTAGGGATTTGAACTGCAGCTAGTGGTTCTAAAGTTAAATTTGGTAGTGTTCTTCAATAGTAGGGCTTCAACTACTGAGAATTTTTGATTAATCGATCAGTTGTTTAGTCTGTAAAATGGTGAAAAATGTCAGTGTTTCCCAAAGCAAAGATGATGTACTCAAATGTCTCGTTTTGTCCACAGCCTAAAGATATTCATTTTTTTTTAAGATAAGATATTCACTTTACTGTCTTAGACGAGTAAAGAAGCTCAAAACAATTGAAAATGTTGGTGATAAATGTAGTTGACAACTAATCAATTAAGCGTTGCACCTCTAAGAAATAGCATTTTAACGTTTTAAATTTGTGATTGCACAAGCATATTATCCACAAATATGGTGTAGAAAAAGTTAATACAGTGGTTTTGAGTCACATCACTGTGGCTTGAAGTATTTCCTAATAAGTCTTTTTGGATGAGGGTTTTTAATGCAAATTATAGCAAATGGTATCAGTTTCTCAACTTCATTATTAGGTCTAGTGCCTTTGATTCTGTGGCAAAAAAGAAGCTTGCACTGTACAACCCCATTTGAGCCTGCATCAGAAAAACCAGGCTTCAAGCCATTGTACATTATTCTAAATTGTTAATGTTAGTATGTGATAAGAGCTCTTACCAGTAACTTAATGAGATTTACAGCCAGCCTGATTGATACAGCATAACATTATGTTAAAACTGTGTCGTACACTTGCTTAGTGTGCACCACTGGAGCCAACTGTAGTTAGTTTGAAAGGCCTTTTTATGTTTTATTTTATTATTTTGTTTCTGCCTTTTTTATATTTCTCGTCATGTACTGTTGTTAGTCGGACTTTCCCCTGCCATGCTCCTCTATGTTTAACACACACATCTATTCATATTCCCCTTGGCGCAGCTTTTTGTAATTTCAATTTATTAAATCTGGACTGTGTAAACAAATGTTTTTATACAAATGATCCTAATGCTGTGCAAACTTTGGGGGAAAATTTTTGCTTTCAGTGTCTCAGGAGAAACATTGACTAAATAAGGACACAAGCGAGTAATGCTGTAGGATCTTACAGCTCTTACACTACTGAGGCCAAAGAACCAACTAGTATTTATACCCTTGACACTCAGATTAAGAAACTCCTCAGCAGCTATTAGTATGTGTGAGACGGTTTGGGATACATTTTTACCCCACTCCTAATGTTTCTCAGTGTAGCAAGGGTGCAGTGTTAATATTCTTCTTGGAGAAGGAAGGCATTACATCACTGCAATACCAGGTAAAGAAACATAGACTCTGGCTATTTCTCAGCACATACAGATAATCACCATTACATTCGGTGCAGTGGTTGGATTTCAGATGTTCTTATTAAGCCTTGCTTACCATCTTTATCTTGCAATTAAGGCTTGGTGCAGCAAAATATAACAACATTTGCATTAAGGTTAACTTGGATGAATGGTTTGAAAATCAAACACACCCAGACTGTTCCTGCAGTTACCCTCAAACCCCCCCCATAGTCAAATTATTGCATGCTATGTTTTATATTACTGTCTGTAATGTTATGTTGTTTACCTAGGTAGAGAACCATTCCAAAATGTGATGTGATGAATTAGAGGTTTTGATTTATATGAGTCTTATTTTTCTGTACTATTACAGCCAACAGTTGTACTGATGACTGTGCTGTATTGACCAAATTATCACATACAAGGGCTGTTTCACATTACAAGACTAAAGTGGACACAACCCCTCTGAATCTTTTCTCTCATTCCATCACCACAGCCATTCTGTTTCTCTTGACCTCTGATATGTTACATGTCAATTGAAGTTTAAAATGTGTAAAATTTAAAGTTTTCACTAATTCGAAGAGGTAAAGCTGACTTGATCCTGGCATCTTGTGGTGTGTGGTTACAGTCTGTAGCCAATGACTTGTGTATGTTTTACTAATGACAGCATGCGATTTTTATTTTTTTTGAAGGTGTTATTTGAATCGTAATCACGTGTTGTTGAAGGAAGGTTTTACAGTCTAGTGCATGTCACAGAAGAGTGATAATGTACTTCAGTTGCTTCTAGACTTCAAAAATATTTAGGATTTTAAGAGGTGCTTGTCAGATATGTTTTAGAAATTGTTGGAGAGAAAAGAACGAGGAGTGAAATTGCATCTCTTCAAATCAAACTGTTTTTATTGATTTATTTCTAGCACCACAAAAAGTTTCTGAGATAATGTATTATATTTTCAGTTGACGCTAGCTGTAGGCCTAAACATGTACCACTTGTCATTACCATGTTGAAAGATGCCGGTGCAACTTTGCCAGTATTTCTCAGCTCTGGATTAAATGCTACATTCAGATTATATTTATTCTGTCTGTAAATTGCCTGTTGAGTGGCTACAAATTCCATTCATTTAATGTACTGTATTCTACTTGATCCTATTATTCCACGTAGCCTGCTTTTTATATCATGCCATGCCAATAATGTATGTCTTTCTTTAATTTAAGGAAATTATTTGTATCTTGAATTTTGAAATAGATGTATACTTCTTTTTATTTTATCAATTAATATTTTTAGACATTTTTTTTAAATCAATTATTTCTGTACATCAATGGTGTGGCAAGCTACAAACTGTTTTGCCTGCTGTTTCCTACTCTGTTTGTGTGTCTTTATGAAACCCAGTTGATGGCTTAATGGTTCTTATTTGTGTCAAGTGAAAATGAGGTCCAGATTTGATTAAATTAAACACCACAGTCAGATAAAGTCTACTTTCTGATTTTATTTTCATGCGGCTGTGTGCAGAGTGTGTGTGTGTGTGTGTGTTTGTGTGATGTCATGTGAATTATTTCAGGAGTTTTTAAAAATCTGGTCAAATGTGTCACCAGACGGTCTACACGTATACAAATGTCATAAATCCACTGAAACTAATAAGTCTGGTTTTAGATGAAATGTCCATTAGGTTTTCATTTATCTTTTTATTGGATGAATCACTTCAAATACATTAGTTTATTTTGTAGTACCAACAGTATTTGATGATCATTTTATAACTTGGACATTTCTGGCACTAGGTGGCACTGATACATCTTTGGTGTTTCCACGCAGCTCGTGGTGGTTTTGGAATGAATATGAATAGACAGACAATCCAATTTAAAAAAAGAAAAAAGGCATCTGCCAGGAGTCATGCTGCATAGTACGTATAAAGTCAGTGGAAAATACCTTTGAATACCTTGAAAAGTGTGTAGTGTGTGTGTGTGTGTGTGTGTGTGTGTTAGTTATGGTTCACACAGCAAGCAAAAACATTGTTGTTACAGTGAACTACAGACTAGAAACAGCTGGTTAAACCCAGGAAAGGGGAAGTCCATTCTTTCAACATATTGCCATGGTGCCCATGAGCGAAACAATTAAACCCAATCAGCTCCATTAAAAACTAGAAAGTGGCTGGTAATGGTTTATATTTTGCACAGCAGCTTTCAAGTGTATAGTTGTTGAAAGTTGAAACAATCAGTTATGTTTACTGGAAAAGAGGGCAATAGTTATTTTTTTTCTCACAGGCATAATGTATATACAATTGATTTGTATTGGGAAACCGCTCTCAGAGTGAGCTGCTATACCATGAATGATTTTATTTACCTGCAGAGATAAAGAAAACATTCACATAATGACATGTATGTAAGTAGCATATTAAATTTAAGTCTGACCAAGTTAAAAATCTCAGCTGACACATAGAGCTACAACCAATGTTTACTCCTCAAACATTTTAAATTATTTATTGCTAATTATAATGTATCAAACAGATCGATACAACCAAACCAACTGGTGATGTGTAGAGTGGCAAATACCCATAAAGTAACTTCACACAAAATGAAATGTCTGATCAGCTTTGGTTTCTTACCGCTTGTAGTGTTCCCAAAAGTTTAGAAAAATATTTTATTATTGAATGTGGAGTTTTCTTATTGCAGCTCTTTTCACTGTAACCAGTGATCTAACCTGCGTCTCTTCTGCCTGGAACAAACCAATGTTCAGTAGGTACTAAACGAAGCTAAACCTTCAAACTAATATCCATTTAAGTGCATTTGGACTCACCCGAGAGGACATTACCGTTAAACTGATTACTTTGATCCATCTCCTGACCTGTCCATTTTGTTCCTCTAGTTGCAGACAATTCTCTAAAAAGAAATTGGATGATATAACAATCACTGTCTTTGGGTGGTCACCTGGATATCTACAAACAAAAGTGTAAATTAAGTCATTTGTAAGCTGCTGAAACTGGCAAAGTAATCATCGTTTAACTTACCCTTGAAATGAGTGATTTAACTCCTGACAGTTCAGTTCAGTTAGGAATGTAATGCATGGCCAAATTCAACCACTTAAGGCTGCTAATATTAGCATTAGCATTCGCAGGCTGGATTGCTATTTCAAACAGAGAAGTTCAATATCTGTTGTTAATAGGACACAATGTTAAATGTCAGTATCTGTTGTTAACAGTCAATCAATGTTGATCAAACTATATCTTAATTAATTTATAGCAGTTTTTTTGTAGATGCAGAACAGCTTTCTTTTACATTTTCAATATCTTTTATTCCCATTTCTTAATTCAAATTATATTTTATTAATAAAAAGGGAATAACTCCTGTATTTTGCATAGTAATTTTCAAATTAAGATACATTGGATATTGCCACCAAGCATCAGCTATAGGCAGCTTCAGTTAAAAAAATATCAGAATCTGTATCCTTAAAAACCTTTATCGATATAATTCTACCTAAAAACAAAGCATGTTTATACAGTGTTGTGTCATAGGTATTTGTTTGGTCTAACACTTGACAGGTTAAAGCTACAGTACAAACTATTCAAAGGTTACATCATTCACACAACATCAACATACACGTGTTCCTCATTACGGTTTTGGTGACAAAAACAACTTGCCACAAAGTGTTCAACAAACAAGACAGCAAGTCTGACTGCACCCACTAAATTTTATACAGAAAAAAAACAACTAATTACATACTCGTAATATGATATTCTATTTGGCTTCCAGTTCTCCGTCAGATTCAGGAGAAGAAACACCTGACTAAATAGTGGCTTTTCCTGGTCTAGATAGTGTGCTTCCTAATTTCCAACACAACCCATGCCGCATTAAGATGTCCTCTAAATATGTAGTATCACCAATAAAAGCAATACAACATGCGCTCGAAGCATCACGTCAACTCCAGCTGAGTTGAAGTAGTGTATAAAACTGACAATAAGCCCCAGTTATTCTGGCTTGGTCCAAGAAGGCAGCAATCCAAGCAGGATCATTTTGGTGTTTATAGTGTCATCAATTAATGGACAATGTGACTTACAGACCAGTCTCCGAGAAGAGCAGCTGTGATGGGCATCAAGGTGGCTCTGGCTGGACAACAGGTGTGTCCTCCACACTCGGTACTATCAACACCTCCTTGTCTCACTGATCTCTTCTGTCATTCTTTACTGTATGGCAGTCTAGAAAAGCAAAACGTCTCTAGAAATGTGTAAAATTATAAAAAACAAAGCAAAAAAGACATGAGTCACTGGCTGTTCACATGTCAGGGTTACGAGTCACACCAGGCTCCTCTGAGTTGTCAGAAGCGTGCCAAAACTTTTATGTCGAGGCCACCAGCTCCACCTGAACCTGCCCCGGAACCCTGAGCCTGGTTTGATCCCTGGTCCACTTGGATATGGTGGAGGCCAGAGTTGAAGCTGGCACACAGTAGATTGTTGGAGTCACTGGGAGCCAGAGAAACCAGTGGACCAGCAGCATCCAGAGACAACGTCCCTAAACAGACTGAACAGAGGATAGCGATGGGAAGGTTGGAGGTGAGTTAATGTAAAAACAATTTAACACCCAAATAGCGTCTGTTCATGTGCCCATGTGTGTGTTTGTATGTGTCTCTCTGTATATAAATGTTTCCACCCTTGAGTGGGTGTTACCTGCTGTGTTCTGATCCCAGATTTTGACAGAGCCATCATGGGAGGATGTGGCTACCCACGCTGTACCGCTAGGAGGAACAGGCAGAAACATACAGCAGGCTGTGGTCTGGAGATGGCCTCTGTACTCCACAACTTTACAACCAGGCTGACGCAGGTCCCAGAGCTAATAACACAGACACAACTACACTGAGAACAAATGACAATATCAGACCTAAAGAAGCCTCTTGGATGAGAGGCGAAATGTCTTCAAGTATCACGAACCAAGTCTGGTTTCCCATGATTTTAACCCACCTTGGATGACAATGTCAGAGGTGTCAAAACTATCTTCATAAGACAGTGGACAAATGAGAGGTTCTGCCATAACAACTGAAACAACGTGTTCCCACATGAGGAGCAATGCTTTGTAGTGGCAAGAGTGTTAATTTTTAAACTAAATTCAAATCTGAACAATGGCAGCCAAACACAATTCTGAATTAACTGCCAGTAGTATAATAAAACCTACCAATGCATGTCATATATTTTAATTTCTTACTTTACTAGACTGGACTGTACTACAGAACCACCGGTATTTAGATAAATAGCTGTTTCTAGAAAGGATTACTGTCTCCATATTTGACTCTCATCTCTTGTGACTTTGAGAAGATACAGATTGTACATGAAATTGGTCTATCTGGGAATACAAGCTGCAAACTGGAGGAGTCAAACTCATAAGGGAAATATTCAGAGACCCACTGCACAAGGGTAATGTCAAAATAGTATTTTGTATGTGAAAAATTGAAAAAGAACTAGTATTAACTAATAATTTCACAGCGGCAATGGTACAACACATTGTTTATTCCAGCTGGTGTTTTCCTAGTATCGACTAATACAAGCCAGACAATAAGTTAACCTGCTGACAGCCTCAACCTATCCACCATCTGCACAGTGAACAACCACACAAACCCCTCCAACAGTCTCACCGTGGCTTCACAGCCTTGGCCTCCAAAGCCGTTGCTGCTGGACACCAGGTAGTTTCCATTTGGAGAAACGTCACAGTGGGTCTGGATGTATTGCTTGGCTGGAAAAGTATTGGTCACCTGCCATGCACGGCTGTCCCACACCCTGTTCACATACGCAAAAACATCACTGTAGAAATGTACTCCACTGTACAGTGTATCCATGGTCCAAGTCTAAACAAAACATTGCTTGTGACAATTTTTAAATCATTTTTAACAAACATCTAAACAAAAAGAAACAAAAAAGCCAAATATTGACATATTACCCTTATACTGAAGTTGATCATCTATTTTCACTTTAATACTGAGTAAGCTCGGGCTGCTGTCAAGTGCTTCTCAATATGAATAGTAAGTGCCAAAAATGACTTACAAGTATAGAAACCTGTTTGATTTGAACATATTATAGATATTGGAAAGATTATGCCTCTGACTACATGATGCAATAGGCTTCATATCGGGAAAATACTGCTTTAATACAGAGCAGGATCTAGCTTTCAAATCAGAGTTATAAATTGAGCGCTTATTATACGGTCATCTGATGATGACCACATTTAAGGACACAGAAAACCCCTCTACACCTCTTAAGTTTTACAATATTCGTTATTGCTACAGTCAGTGCCTTGCTACAAACATTTGTATAGTAATGTAAATGTGTCAGAGGCCAAGGGTTCAAGGAGCAGTTAGGTTAAACGTAAAAATGTGGAATCACTGCATTCTCCCAGACTAATAAATGTCAACGTACAGGTAGCAGCCATCAACCACAGTTATAGCAAACTGCTGGTTTATTAGCTATAATCACATAAATCAAATTACATACGCTGACAAGTATTTATGATTCAATTTAACATATTTTGATCATTCTCCTTCTCCCATCACCTGAGAGAAAGAGAATGCCTTGCCATTTTATAAAAGAGTCTAGTACAATAGTACAATCTCAAGAATTAATACCACTTATTGTATGGGCGCACCTAACTTCTGGTTTACCTTGTTGGGATAATAGCACTCACTCAGCAGTAAATAACTGCATAAGTTGTTTTTTGTGACCTACTGATTTGTTAAGTCTTGGTAAAGATGACCTGTCAGTGTGCTGCAAGTTGTTATTTTCTGGGGTATATTAGGGTATAGTAATATAGAAAGCATGTAAACTTCAAAAATACTGTCAAAAATGTTATGGGCATGATGTGAATTTCAATGACAGCAGACCTGTTCATTTCCAGAGCCATCACCATGTGTTCCAGTAAAACTCATCATTTACAAATTAACGACTGCGCAAGTCCTTGATTTTAGCATTACAAAGACTTATTTTGTGACTTGTTCATGTAATGCAGTGTTTGTCAACGGGGGCAGTACCGACCCAAGTGGGCGTTCAAAAGATGAGGGGGGCGTTGGATGCAATATTTTGAAAAGGGGGGCGCTGTGCTGCTCTTGGGGGGCGTTTGTTGAGGTGAACATTTTAAGGCGAGTTAACAAAATATTGACAACAATAAGAGTTTAAACTTTAAACTACTTGCAAAACAACTGTGGTCTGCAACATTAAAACTCGTCAGTTTACTCCACTGCGACTGGACAAGACAGTGTGTATCATAACTCTTCTTCTCTTCAGTGTTTCTGTCAGCTGCTTGTGGCGCAGTTCCGTGCTGCCTTCATGGGAACGGGAAGTCAGTAGCATCTGTAAAATTTCACCCACACGTAGTTTACTGTGTAAACTCTGTAAAATAGATGCCCTGTATCTTGGTTTTACAGTGGTAAAGCGTTAATTTATCTAAAGAATACACCGTGAACGCTTTGGTATCGTATTGGTCAAAAATGGGGGCGCAGCCTTGCTCTGTTTGGGACTGTGTGACCGTGAGCTGCACTTTATCATAACTGCTGAAGTTATGTGAATTTGTGGTAAAATTTCTGTCTTATCACAGGTGTTAGTTTTGTTTTAGTGAAAAGTTACCACAATCACATTTAAAGAGTTTACTTCCCCAAACAAAAGACACAAAAGAGGAGGGAAGATCATGTGTGTTGACTCAACAGGGAGGATATTAGCTAAGTTACTCTACAGGAGAAACATTTTTAAAAGCAAATATGAATGCCTGAGCGCCTTACTGCATTATATTCCATTATATTTATATATTTTGAATTGTCACCTGCCACCTGAATTTTGTGTTTCCCTTAATATAAATAAAAACATTTTGGTGTAGAAGAAGGCAGAAATTGGAGCAGAAATATCACCAGAATGCAGAAAATGAAGTCTTTAATGCTCAAAATCTTCTGGGGTTGACCCCCAGACCTCCAGAAGTGCCACCTCCATGAAATAGTCTCTGGGAGAACAATTAATTTTTAATCAAATATAATTGCTATTTAGGCCTGAATAGCTTTCTTCTTCCCTGAGAAAGTAATAAATCTGTTGTTTGTTTGCCATTCAATTATGTGCTTTGTTCATGTTTTTTATTAAAAATAGTAACAACAATAATATTAATTAGAACTGCAAGCAGTTGTCCAAGCCTCTCGGCACAAGGAGGGTGAGCGAGTCAGCCCAGGCACCCCGCAAAGGCTCGGGGGGCGTCGGGAGGGTGTGCCACATAAGGCCCCCAATTTTGGTGTAGGTCGGCCATTGCAAATGTAAGATCGCATTTGCACAAACATTTGTTGGCTTATAATTCAGACGTTTTTTTGCGGATTAAAATTTATCTGATGGTATGTGCCGATTGGTATGTGAGCTTCCATTATTGCGCCACCTTTTGGCCAAATTGCACGAAATCTTTCAGGTGTCATCAGGGCCCCATGGGGAACAATTGCCCCAAATGTGGTATCATTCGAACTTGGTGGTTATGGAGATATAAAATGCATGTAAATCAATGGGATTTTTTTAAAGTCTTTCTGCAATAACAGCGCCACCTATGGGTATATTTGAGTGAACTTTGGTGCCTATAGTAGGGGGAACATTCTGAACAATTTGGCTCAGGTTTCATGTGTATGGTGTGGTTATAGAGGAACAATGTATTTGGGCTAAATAGGGCAACCTAGGGCCTAATTGCACCAAATTAATTGCAAAATTGCACAGGCCCTCAGGGGGGCGTCCCACAGTAACGCTCCAAATTTGGTGTGGATCGGCCTTTCTAAAGCGAAGATATCACATAATTTCCTGTTTTTAGCATTTTTCGCAAACATTTGCTAGCATATAATTGCGACATTTTGTGTTGGATCAAAATTTCCTCTACAAACTTTCATCAGCTTGGTTCAGAGATTATCTGTGACAAGTTTGGTGTTGATCAAACTTGTTGCTTCGGAGGAGTTAATTAAGTTTTTCTGTTTTTGCGATGTTCAGCTCGATCCCCTGAACGCGTGGATGTACAGTAGGTGGGAGTTCCAAGCCCAATTGCGTTGACCTTGCTTATAGCGCCCCCTAGAGGTAGAAGTGTGCGGATTTTTGCGCCTGAGGTCATTGACAAGAGTTGGATCTACCCTATGAGTTTCGCGTCCCTAGCACTTACTGTCTAGGCTGCAGTATGAGTTTTATGTACAGAAGAAAAAAATAGGAAAAACCAGAACGATTACAATAGGGTTTCCAGCTCCGCTGGTACTGGGACCCACGATGCCTTGCATTCGAGGGGGGACCCCCAATAATAATAATCAACAATATTAAGGGCAAATAGCCAACATCTTTTTTGATGGGTTTTTTAAGGGACTGGATAATGGAAAGGGTGCTGGCCCAAAAAAGTTTGAGAACGACTGATGTAATGTTTTAACCTCCAGGGGGAGACACACAGATTAGGTCAGATCAGCCACAGGGACAGTGCTACAGAACAAAAACTAGGTGTCACAATTTTCCAGTCCAAATTTTACAGCCAAATGGGACTTGACCTCACCCATGACCGAATATAGCTGGAGTGAGCAATGTTGGAGAAATTAGCAAAAGACAGCTAGATTTTGAAAGTGTCCAACTGAAAAAATGAACAAAGGACAGTCACTCTCCAAAATACAGAAGAAATGAGGAAGATGGAATAAAATTCTATTTCTTCTAAACTGGTATCTCACTGATCTGCAAAAAAAGCTCTAGACTTACATTAAACATTAAAAACAGTCTTAGTGTTGCTTTGATGTTATACTCATTGTAGTTCTGACCCTGCATTATTACTAAATGAGGATCACAGCATGACTGATTATAACTGTAACATTTGCTTCACACTCCAGACCACCTTTTTTGCTACACATTTTCCTACGGTGTAGAAGCAAGACAGCATATTTCCCATAACCGCAAACAAAGTGGATTTCTACCAAATTTCAGTTTTCTTGCTACGCACCTTATGGTCTTATCCTCAGAGGTCTGGACTACAGAGGAGCTGCCTGGCACCCAACACACATGAGTAACCTGGACAGAGAAGAGAGGAAAGCGGAAAAGTTACAAGCCTGCAGGGCGTGAACTCCGAATGGCTTACTGATTTGATTCTTTTTCTTACATACTCCACAAGTGATCCACAAAAGAACACACTATCTCTCTTACCAGGTTTCTGGAAATGTTGTGTCTCTGTTCACATTTAGAGGATTCTATATCCCACAGGCACATCCAGTTGTCACGAGAACCGGTGCACAGCTTTCTTCCATCTACAAACCACAATAAAAACAGTTCCATAGATTCAGTGCCGATCAATAATGTGAAATCCAAAAATCTGAACTGCAAAAGCCTCTAAAGCTACCGTGTTTTCTTCATAATTAAAACTTTTTATATAATAAACACAGTCAATGTTGATCATCGATAAAATATTATAATATAATATTCTTCAACACTTGCATTCAGGAGAGTTAGAGATATATTACTAATCCACCATAGTAGCATCTCGCCTGACCAACACCTGTGATCAATTCAGAGATATCTCCTCCAGCCATCACTTTCCAGCTTGTTGAGAAGTCTCTGTCATGCCTCAAATCAGATCTACACTCAGGAGGCCTAAGTGTGAACATTCTTACCAACATTGTTTCAAGTATGTTTGGAATTATAATCCAACAGTTACACATAGAGTTTGATTTTTATATCACTTTTGTATATTTAGTGCTGCAATGTCTGGAGGCCAATAGGTGCAGAAATATTTAACTGTCAGAAAATTATCTGTTCCCAAACCAACAATAAAAGGAATTGAGAAAGTGATAGTTAGCTGTGTTTTGGGATTAAAAGTGATGCCATATGCACAGAAATATAAGGGAATATATTTAATATGACAACCTTGAGTTTTATCATGCATTGTGATATATTTGCACATTAGCATACAGCAGTTTACTTATTAGTGAGCAGTCTCATTGTGTCTATGTTTGCGCACCAGGGCTGATTGCTAGTCCATTGACCACCAACTCGTGCCCACAAAATTCTTGAATAGGTTCGTCCCCTTGGTTTAGGTCCCACATCAGAACCGTCTTGTCCCGTGAGGCACTAAAGATCCATGTACTGCCTGGATAACAAACCACCTGGCAGATAGATGGAGGCAGAATTAAAAGGAGACAAGACCAGAGGATATGTGAAATGTTTAACAGCCCTGAACAGCGCCACACTTTCATCAATACACGCACACAGTATTGACGTTACCTTGGTAACCTCTCGGTTGTGACCCTGGAAGGACTGACACATTCGGCCTTGTTTCCAGTCATACACCACCACAGCCTGTACACACACGCAAACACATGCGCACACAATAATCACAACATGTTTAAGGATTTTTCACACAATTTAACATTCTTATTTCAGTTGTTCAGAGGTTTTCTGATTTTATATGGCCCATCACACCTTTTTACTGTCTAAATGAATACGTAAATTGTAATTTATTTTACATTGATTTATAACTTGAAATTTTATGAAACCAGAGAAAACAGCAAATTATTACTGTGAATTATTTTGAAGTGATCTGCTGCTAGTGCATAGATTAGTTTACCTGGTCAGTCCCACCAGAAACACACAGTTCTGGGCTGAGATTGGTGACAGTGTTTATGGACCCTTGATGAGCAGGTTCATACTGCACCACCTGACTGTCAAAATGATCAGCCTTCTCCCCCGGAGACTCCCTGAATACAAAAAACATTAGTAAAAAAAAAAGACAGACAGAAAACAAATTCAGAAATTAAACATACTCTCTGCTAAACTCTTCTTAATGAGATAAAAACAATCTACATACATAGTAAATATACTAGAGTGTATATACTAGAATTATCTTTATACAGCATGTAACATACATTATCTCACAAAAGTGAGTACACCCCTCACATTTTTGTAAATATTTGATTGCTAGTCATGTGACAACCCTGAAGAAATTACACTTTGCTACAATGTAAAATAGTGAGTGTACAGCTTATATAACAGTGTAAATTTGCTCTCCCTTCAAAATAACATGTCACACAGCCATTAATGTCTAAAATGCTAGCAACTAAAGTGAGTACACCCCTAAGTGAAAACTCTTCTATTTTCCCTCTACAGTGTCATGTGACTCGTTAGTGTTACAAGGTCTCAGGTGAGAATGGGGAGCAGGCGTGTTAAATTTGGTGTTATTGCTCTCACACTCCCTCATACTGGTCACTGGAAGTTCAACATGGCACCTCGTGGCAAAGCACTCTCTGAGGATCTGAAAAAAATAATTGTTGCTCTACATAAAGATGACCTAGGCTATAAGAAGATTGCCAAGACCCTGAAACTGAGCTGCAGCGTGGTGGCAAAGACCTTACAGTGGTTCAACAGGACAGGTTCCACTCAGAACCGCCATGGTCAACCAAAGAAGTTCAGTGCACGTGCTCAGCGTCATATCAAGAGGTTGTCTTTGGGAAATAGATGCATGAGTGCTACCAGCATGATGCACAGGTTGCAGGGGTAGGGGGTCAGCCTGTCAGTGCTCAGACCATACACCGCACACTGCATCAAATTGGTCTGCATGGCTGTTGTTCCAGAAGGAAGCCTCTTCTAAAGATGATGCACAAGAAAGCCCGCAAACAGTTTGCTGAAGACAAGCAGACCAAGGACATGGATTACTGGAACCATGTCCTGTGGTCTGATGAGACCAAGAGAAACTTATTTGGTTCAGATGGTGTCAAGCGTGTGTGGCGACAACCAGGTGAAGAGTACGACGTGCGTCTTGCCTACAGTTAAGCATGGCGGTGGGAGTGTCATGGTTGCATGAATGCTGCCGGCACTGGGGGAGCTACACTTCATTGAGGGAACCATGAATGCCAACATGTACTGTGACATACTGAAGCAGAGCATGATCCCCTCCCTGCGGAGACTGGGCCGCAGGGCAGTATTCCAACATGATAATGATCCCAAACACACCTCCCAGACGATCACTGCCTTGCTAAAGAAGCTGAGGGTAATGGTGATAGACTGGCCAAGCATGTCCCCAGACCTAAACCCCATTGAGCATCTGCGGGGCTTCCTCAAACGGAAGGTGGGGGAGCGCAAGGTCTCTTTCATTTTTTTTTTCATTTCTTTATTTATTTGAAAGGGGACAGTGTACATTAATCAACATATAGACAATGTAAATGTAC
>JAPMOB010240091.1:0-30247 GCA_029875015.1 Lepomis gibbosus | reverse complement strand
CGTCAGCGGGGGTCCAAAATGCTACATCGTCACGTAGTTCATGGAGACCGCAGATAGTTCCCGGAAGTCCTAGGCGGGCAATTCAAAATGAGCGAGAGAGACGACAAAACGGCAATTTTAAGCTGTCCCTTCATAATAAAATAATAATAATAAAATAATGTATAATATCATTTTTTACACGTCTTACCTATCAAACGTGCACCCCAGATAGCATTTTCTATTGCTGCTCTGCTTGGCTGCTAGCATTTCATGCTAACTTCAGGGAACTATTCAGACGCTCCATGATCCGCCATTGCTGTGAAAAACTGGTCCATTGGAGTGAACGGAGATGACGCGACTCTCTCTTTGGGGTGGATGGCGGGCCAGAACCTTGACTTTAAAGCAGGAGACCAGGGTTTGTGTCCTCTGTGAAATGAACAGTCAACATGAAATAGTTTTATTTAAGTTACACAAGTTAAGTAATTTAAGTCACGCAAGTGACGTAAGTTAATTTTAGGTTTAGGTAGGTTTTTTTTGCCTAAACCTAACCAAACTGCAGAGGATCACAACTTTTATAATGTGCCTTTTGTAAAAGGTGGTATTTTTTGAAAGTCTTACTGGACGTTACACATTTGTTGTTGCTAAGCGTTGCTAACTTGACCGCAGAGCCTTACATGTCTAAAAATGACGCAAAAGGGCTACCCAGGGCGTTAAAAAGCGATGCCGAAGGTCCTTGACCAAGCGTCAATACGTGACGAGTCGGGAGTCAGAATGTGTCCTAATCCATTTGCTCTTCAGCATTTGGCCATATGTTCGCATCCTCATCACATTTAATGTGATCTCTCGCTGTGCACCTGGATAGAAACACTTACCTCTGCTTCTCCCTGGTTCTGGTCCTCTCCCTTGTACGGACAGTATTCTTTCTTTCTCTCCTCCTCTGTGTTGTTCTGCATCCACATTGGATAAACTCAACTCCAGAAAGTCTCCTGTATACTACATCGTGCATGTAATTGAAAGAACTGTATATGTCTGGTTTAGATTGGAATTAGCTGTGGTTGATCTATTTTAACCAAATTACAATAGATCAGCTATTTCTCATTTTCAATGATATGTTCATTTAGAAATGCTTATCAGCTGGTTCAATATAAATTTTAAGTAGAGGTAGGAGGAAAACATAACATTTATATGTTATTTAAGGTTTTGAAAATTTTTTGTGCAAGCATTTGTGATTAAGACAAGAACCATCTGTAGTATTCATTTATCTAGATAAATTTGTGGGAAAGGTTGTATTTTAAGGAAAACTTTCATTTTAGAAATGGGTTAATTTCTAAAATGCTGCATATTTTGTGGAAATAACATGAATTGTGTTAATGGTATGGTCCTGAACAGACTGATGTTGGGCTAATTTTGCTACTGTTTTGAAAATGTGACTACAGATCGGAACAAAAGGATGTTAGCAGTTGAAATAACTGTAAAACTAAACTGCAAACTTTTCTCATGGTTCTAAATAGTTACTGTGTTTTGTATGTGTGTATGTGTGTGTGTGTGTGTGTGTGTGTGTTTTTTGTCAGTGGGTTTTTGGTACAGTAAGTGTTTGCACATGCATTTTAATGAAGCATACTGAGTTCACTTGCTATGTCATATCCTTTTATAAACGGATCTCCATTTGCTTATAGAGATGTAAAAATAAGAAACTTAGTATTAAATTAGTATGTCAGAATTAGAATAGTTGAGCTAGCAGTGGCACTGCTTTATGTAGATTCTTATCTGCCACAACTATTAATAGCTTTTTTGATGCTAATCCAGTAGTTTAAAATACCAAATTATAAAATTGTGTGAGGTACAGAAATTGGTAAGTATTTACAAGTTAATGATATGTTAACTGTCAGTATAAAATTGTAATTAGTAACATTGGCATGTTATGTTATGATGTAGTTATACACATAACATGTTTAATTGCTTGACATATGCATGAATGAACACAGCGTACTGTATATAATCTTATTTATAGTATAAGACTATTATCACAAAACACAATTACCATGTTCTGCATATTCTGTGATATACAACATATATAAAAATATACTTCAAAAATGAATATTCTTTAAAACTCACAGTTAAAGAGGCATTTTAAGGTGGTTTAGTTATATTTTATGCTTTTAGTACATTTTTACCATTAAACCTAATAATTCTTTAAATGTAACAGTTTGGGAGTCATCTGTACCTGATAATGTTGTAAATGACAGTGTTGCAAAAAATACTTAATCATGATATTAATCATGATAATTAATAATAATTAATACAAAATTGTTGGTGATATACATGCTTGTTTTTGTCTCCTCCCCTTCTACTAAGCCTTTAGGATCAGTGACGC
Organism: Lepomis gibbosus; assembly: GCA_029875015.1. NCBI lineage: Eukaryota > Metazoa > Chordata > Actinopteri > Centrarchiformes > Centrarchidae > Lepomis > Lepomis gibbosus. The sequence continues at coordinate 27,894 of JAPMOB010240091.1, read as the reverse complement.
ACATTCACACACAAAACCACCCACCCCACACATAAACCTTCCACTGATGCTTAAAACTAATAACTCAAACCAAAGCAGTTAAATAGAATACAGCCATTATTACCTACAGTGACATGTCATAATGTCCCATTACTACCAATTACAAATTCTGTCAGTGAGTGATAACCATACAGTTGATAAAGATTACTGACCTGACCAATTATATAAATCAATAATAATAAAAATTAATATAAAGTTTCTTTGAACAGCTTCAGCGGTGAGAGTCTGGTAAATCAGTGAAATCTGCTTCATTGTGCTAACACACTTAAATGAGTTGCATTAGTGTTGGTTCTTCCAGATGATTTCCAATCCACATACTACTCTTGTTTTCATTCTTTTTGGACATTAAATGATAATTGTCACCAAATTTAAATTAAGGGCCAAAAAGCCAGCAACGTGTTAGTCAGTCTCCAGACAGCCATACCTCTGTGCCTCTCATTGGTTCCTACTCCAGCAAATCTTTAAAATAAATGTCTCCAATATAAACTTGAATTTTGTATAAAGGTTATATAATTTCATAAAACAGCTGAACACTATAGTTTTTAGCAAATAACTCATGCAAATACTTTATTTGTTTATTTGACTATTTCCTGCTACTTGGTGTATTTAAGGCAGTGCTTGTGGTTTGACTCAAAAGAAACTACAGTGTGTGTGTGTGTGTGTGTGTGTGTGTGTGTGTGTGTGTGTGTGTGTGTGTGTCTGTGAGAGTGCCAGCCAGTGCAATAGTGTGCCTCATTGATGTGCTTTTAATATTTTTTAGATGACAATAATTAATAATAAGATCAATGAATTGTCTTTCATGGGGTTTGTTGACAGAAGAATATCAGTACATTTCAGTACCTTTTCAGTCATTTCTGCCTCCTCAGTTACCCAGGTGGTAAATCATCTCTGTTGGAAACAAGATAAAAACCCAGCAATTTAATTTGTTTTTGGGAGGAGGGGATTATAACATCAATTGACACCATCAGTCACGACTGGCTATTGTTTTAACTCTGTGGGAGTAGGTGAAATATGTGAATACTTGGTTTCTGCATTCAATTTCCACAGAAACATTTCGTCCTGCTGCAGAACGTGGTCGTGACACTGTCTTGTGGGATGTCAAAGTGTGTGTGGGACTCTGTGTACAGGGATCGGCGCTGTCGAGCGCGCCCCTTTAACTTTATATTTAGTTTGATTAAAATGGATTCTGAAATTCACGGATTTCCTGCATCAGTAACACATTATAGACAAATAAAAGTTCCAGTCTGTGTACACAGCTACTATTTTTTTCTTCAAATAAACTCTAATAAACACAGTTAAGAGTCGATACTTTCATGTTTCCTGAGAATACATCTGAGGCAGAAGCTAGTGTGAGATCTCTGTTTCCTGCCTAGATGGTAGATTTGGTTTCAGAAACACAACCCAGAGGTTTGTGGCTTTATTTCTGCTAAGCTAGCTCCGCTCACAAACCGGTGGTTGAGTCAGTTATACTTAATCTCTGATCGCTTCACTGATAAATGCAAAATGCGTGGTCCAGACTCCCATCCATGAGTCATACACGTCACTGTGAGATCAAACGTTCTGCTGTAATATTTGACTGTTCAGTGGAGGGGAAACAGTACACATTTCATACCTATTAAAATAACTATGCAGATGGCAACTAAACATTCAAGTAATCTTTGATCAGAACTGAACTCTATACATTTGGGCTGTGCCCGTTTTTTTTTACCTGTGTGAACCTGTCATTAATAAAAAAGGGAGCAAGACTGACATGTACAATTCACCTACATATATTTTCCACAGCATACATTACATTTAAATACATTTCCAGGCACAAATCATTCAGTTTATTTTCCATAGCATGCATAAATACATACACTGTAGGTGGAAATAGTTACAGATTTTTATTCAGTTTTAAGGAGTAATTTTTTTTATTGTAAGTATAAGTATTCACATTTTTTGTTTCGTGCTTATTTGTTTTAGGATGTGTTAGGTCTTTTGTTTGTATATTGTAGGGGTTAATTGTACAGGGTACCTTCAGTCATCCGTGGCTTGCCGTTCCAGCGTTATCAGACTACAACAAGGACCACACTTAAAATAAGTTTATAACTTGTGTTACCCTCGACAGTTCTGACGAATGTATATTATGACTTTATGACTTTTTTGGCATTTATTTGTGTTACTGTCCAATAAAATTTTAAAAAAAAAATCTAATCAAATATGTTTGTAATGCTATGTATGTGTGCTTTATGTGACTTTTGCTAAACCTGACCTAAACTGTACATCTTGATCTTGATTTTGTACTTTAGTTCAACAAAATTAAATTCAAATTAAAAACGCGCACAGCAACAAAATAATAATCCACTATCAGAATCAATTTTAGCAATAAGCACAAACATTATAGGATGAAAGCATCACTTATTACACGTACAAAACTGGCAACAATAATACTAAAATAAAAATAATTAAAATAACTGCCAGTAATTCTGACAATAAAATAATATCAGCAAATTAAACAAAACAAAAAAATATTTTATTGTACAAAGTTTTATTTTATATCTAACCATCACTTCCTTTTTTTTTTTTTTACATTCTTTTACATTTTTGCATTGTATTACTGTACATATTTTTAAATAAATAGTTACACCTTTTACTAAATTAATCTATATTTAAAGAAATTGTCCTCACACATGTTTTCAAAGAATAAGAAGAGGATGCATGCCTTTTTAATTGGTCAGTATATTCATAAATTAATTAGAAAAATAAAATTGAGCCAAAGCAAAAAGTATTTTAAAAGAAGACACTGTATTTTCTCATCTTGCAGTCAAAGGGTTGGGATGAAAAAAGTCTTGGTCTGCTAACATGCATGAGCACAACAAATTTGTTGTTGGATTATTTACTAAAAATGCACTTTTTAAAAACATTTCAGGTACTTTAGTGTTTCCATTTAAAGCCAATATACTATATTGTGTGTTATAAATCATTTAATAAATGTTTATATACTGCTTTGAAATACTAAGTAGGTGACATTAAAGTAATGTCTTACCCGTACTTTATTTCACAGGAAGGCCTATAGTTTTTGTAAAAAATGTAGATTTTACATATACAAATACTGAACACATAGATTATGACGAATTGTTATAAATTAATCTACCAACCCGGAATAAATATTAGCTCCAACTTGACCAGTTACAACAGCTCAAACTATTTACAGACCATTAATAATAATCTAATGATATAATATGTAATAGGATAACACAGGAGTACGGTCAAGACCTGCTGTTTGAAAAGCGCAATGAGATTTTAATACTTGTACTTTACTTAATTCCCATTTCAGTGCAGGACTGGTAATATTTACTACAACTAAAGGGTCTAAATACATCCATCATTACGGAGAAATGCGCACAAAAAAGCAAAACGCTGCTCGAAGGTTCTGCTCTCTGCTCTGAGTGTAAGTTGTCCATCTTGCCAGACAACTCTTGCAAAACGTTGAGGCATAGCTTTTCCAGTGTGAAGAGAGTGTTTTACTGGTGTTCAATGACACCAGTAGCAATTAGATAGTTACATTAGAAGTGAACTAAATAGATCATAAGTTTTTGTAGCAATGTGGGGTTGTTTTTTACTCACAGCTTACAGCTCTGGAAAGTCTGAAACCACAAAGCCACAGCCCTGCGCAGCACTGTTAGATATTTCAGTTTGCACCTGTTACCACAGTCCACATACAGACAGCACTCACATGTAAAATCTGACCCTTTTTTTGGTTTCTTGGATACTCAAGGAAAGTTGAAAAGTCAAGGAAAATGTCTAAAAATTGTACTCAAGGACAGTACTTGAATCAATGTACTTTGTTACTTTCGACACCACTGGGGATCATTCTTTTAGTTCTAAGTGTTTAGTCCACGTAGGTATTTTGAAAAAATGGAAATCTACCTCCCCTCCTTGTTTTAAGACACCGCCCAATTAGTATTTCTTGTTAAGAATTGAGATCCATTTACTGATAATATTCAACACATGTGCAACAGCTGATTACTTTATTATACCCCTCTGAGTATGAAACTATGGGTTTGTTTAAACATCTTAGGGTTTCTAAGTCACAGTCATAGGACACCATTGGACTGTGAAAGTATACAGAAAGATTCAGCCTGGATGGACATGGAGGCCATGGCAACTAAGGATGGGTATCGCTACTCGATACCTTTACGGTAAACAGCCCAGTATCGAGTAGTATCAAAATGTCTCCAGTCAAACCAATACTTCAGTCGATACTTTTTGTTGCCAGATTGTGGCAAAAAAATCCTCACCACAAGCTTGGCATTCCCTTGGTTTCATCTTCTGAAATCATTTGTACATTTTTATTTGCTATTCACATGACTTTTCACTGATCAGTCACTACAATCGACTGCACTGCATTCCGTCACATCAATTAAACGCATTTGTGGCGCAGCAGCGATCAGCTGCTTTTATTCAGGGAGCCTCCTGCTGCAGCTGCGTCTGCTTCAGGTGTAGTTGGTTTGATCGCCTGGACCTGCAGGTTCTCTTTTCCTCTTATTTGCTTCTTTAGAGTCTTTAGCTTAGCGACTAGATTAAACAGACTTCTTTCTTGTTCTATACTTTTGCGACTCAATGCAGTTCGAAAGTAAATAATTTTCTGTTGTTTACTTTCAACATACGTATCAAAAAATTACCTTAAATTCATTTCACACAACTCATATGGTCACTAAACTATTTCACTCCTCCTCTCTCATTCAAATATAACAAAAAACGCAAGCTGTAGGATGAGGAGGATCTGAGACAATATCCCAATACTAACAATACTCTCAATACTGTAACAGATATTTGAAAAAAATTAAATAAATAACCTTGTAACAACAGTAAAAATAATAATAGGCTACCATTTCACTACTATAGCTTCACCAAAACTATGCCCAACCCTAATGGCCACTGGATATCCAGCATTAATTGGCATGCAAGGACAATTATTAACTACTGCGGGAGCCTCTTTTTGTTTCTTTTGACTGTCTGTCTGTGGGTGTTTCGGGGGGGTAGTGGTGGGGCTTGATCTGTGTTTTGTTGTGTTTTAGTTGTGATTTTGTATACACAGTCAGAAAGGTCTAAATTAAATCAAAATGTTCATATTTTGCGCAGTATCCTTACATTTTCTATGTGTGCCCAGGCAGACAGTTATTTGTTAAACAATATATATATATGTCACTTCATATTTTTGCATTTGTGATTCCCCCTCAAGAAATTGAATCAAATTGCTCATTTAATGTAAATGCCCTCATGTTGTTACCCTCAAGTCTTGTTCGAAATTGCTTTCCGAGGGAACTAGACATTTTTTTTGTACACCTATCAGAGCTTTTTATAGTTTCAAGATCCTTTTTTGATAATAAGTGGCAGGAGGATGGTAGTTTTTTCTTTTTTGCTGTTGTTTTTGCGCCATAAAATAATCTTTCATTTCTAAGAATATTCATAGCTTGACATTTATCTGATGCGTGCTGACATTTGGCTCCCTTGATGACTGCTGACTGTGACGCTCCTTGAAGCTAAATCATTGGACCTATTCTCTGCCAAAATTAGATGTCGGTATTACTGGAAGAGATTGATAATTAAGATAATTGAACTTTATCAAGGGCAATGTGACGTTCATGTGGCATCAATTTTAAGACAAATAAATGATGTGTTCTCTGCTTTGTCTAATGACAGTGATTAAGATCTTAGCTGAAATAAAACAATTATAGATTTTTAAATTAATTTAAATTCTTAGTTATGGAGTTCTGTATTGGAGGATATTCTAAAAAATAGTGCCCAACAGTATAATTGTTGTAGTTAATTGTTTTTGCTGTGCAGTCATGTCATAACATTTTAAAATTAAATATTTAAAAAAAAAAATTGGTTCACAACAATTATTAGCTATTTCTTATTAATAGTACATTTAAATGAACCCAGTCATTAGAGAGTCATATGTGTTGCTCTGTTTAAAGAAATTGATATGATCTTTTGGGAAAGAAACACATTTTAATAAGATGCAACTTTTAAAAAAAAAGTTTAATACATTAAAGACATCAGACTTTGTGCATTGCATCATTCTCCAGGTATGGGTGTACTGTGCTTTCTCTCACAGTTAAGGCAGCGATTAGGATAAAATAACTCGACATCTATTTAATGGGTGTGAATTCAAAACTCCATCAATTAAAAGCAGAAAAAAAAATATGTCTTTCAGTCTTTATTAGAAGCAAAAAAACCAAATGACAGTTTACATTTGTAAAACCTTTACAACTTATGATTTATCAGTAGCCATCAATTTAAAAATCTCATAAAATCTGTAGCGCGTCTAAGACACTTCCAACAACCAGTGTCCATACACACCTAAAGGTTTGTTCCACTTAGTTTCTCCAATGTTGTATCAGTCATCATCATACTAAATGTCAGTGTTCATGCATTTGCTTCATACATATGAATATTGTATATGCTTGAGTATTGTAACCTCCATTGATCGATTTGTTCAAAAAAATCTGGAAGTTTGTTCCACCAATAAGCTTGCTATCAGTTTGTTAGTTTGCTTAAATTGTGAGACAACATGTGTGGGTCTAACCATGTTCCATATGCGTAACAGCTCACATCCATTTTTGGTGGGCACATCCTTCATATAAAGCTGAGCTGATCATTCATCTGCCTCACTCTCTAGTCATGAGCTGTGGTGAAGATGTGGTTCCTCCTTTTCCTCTTCATAGCTCATGTTGAGCCGGTGATCACACAAGGCAAGTCAAAACTATTCTCTTTAGATTTAACTATCTCTATGTGCAACTAATTAAAATTGGTTAAAATAGTTGTTTACCTAATTCAAAACATTTTGAGATAAGAACAAAATAAACAACCAGTGTTCTAGGTTTTCCATGAACTATATTTAAGATAATAACAGCTATTTTTGGAAGGAAAGCACATGCAGGTGCTGCAGGAAATATCTTTCTTGATCTAAAAATGGTTTGTTATTTCCTGAATGTTAAAAGCTCCAATGAAAAAATAAGAGGTTCTGTGAAGAGCACTTTGGTTGAGATTAAAAAACAAATTTAATCAATATGTCAGCAGCAATTTGAAAGATGTTTTTTCTAATTTTGGCATAAAACAAAAAACTAATATTAATAATAATGGAACATAATATCTAATATTGACAAAAGTTAGGATTTTAGTTATTAGTTTAGGAGTTTAGTTATCTTTTAGAAGTTAATCTAAAAAAGATAATAGTCTATGTTTAATACTGTATGGTGTTGAAAACATTGATGATGCTGTCTTTATAATAATTTCTATGGGATTATTTTCCTGTCTTTATCCCAAAAGTGTGTTCTTTCAATTTGAGAGCATTGATTAATTAATTGATTTTGCATTCAGGTTTTGTAACGCTTTCTCTCAAAACCCACGACTCAAACAGTTCCTGCTTGCAGTTCTGCTCAAACTGTGTTCTTAAACTCAGATAGATCATTGCTTGCGCAGATTTCCAGCTCTCCAACCCTTCTCCTTACTCTCAGGCTGTTTCAGTGTGCTCGTGAAACGTTTGCTCTCACATTTCTGCTCTGCTCTCTACTTCTTTTGTGCAATCATCCTGTCAAAATCCCCCAACCAATAGAATGCCAGGTGTAGAGTTGACTAATTAAACTTTCCCTGCCTAGATGCGGGCGTGTTCGCTTTATGTCTTAAAAAATACTGTAGGGCAGTTACTCTTGAACCAGATTTATCCTCTCCCGCCTTATACATGGCATTATTATACACTTCCTTTGCTTCCTTTACAACTTTTGGGATAAATGGCGAGTTATTACAGTGTATCACTGCCCAATCTTTTTACTATGTCAGCTAAAAGCTGTATACTGTAATAACTTTAGACCAAACCAGCCTCCCATCAGAGTGCTAGAGGAGAAAACGTCACATTTGTGAGTCTTCATGTAAGTTTTTTTTAATTTAAAGGTGCTATTGCTTCCATCATATTGACGTCAGATAAAGTCATATTTGCAGCATAAGCTATTTGTCCAAAAGTGGTATACCACTGGTGTAATAACTGTCCTTTTTTCTCAAAAGTTGTAAAGAAAGCGTAGGAAGTATATAATAATGCTGTAGAGGGTGGGAGTAGATGAACCCAGCTGTTTGAGTCCGAGGACAGGGTTTTGAGTGAAAGCGTTACAAAATCTGAAACCAATAAGTAATGCTCTAGAATCTAGACCACGCTCTTGATGGGAAAATAAACCTGCAATTTGTAGATGTGTAAAAAGATTCATGCATGGTCAATTTTCCTTCAGTTTCTATTATATCAGTGAGCTTGTCAAACTTTTGCCAGGTTTTCATTTTCCATGAAATAATTATGAAAATTACCAAAAGTTATACCACACGTCCTCTGACAAATTCATGTTTGAATGTCTTTTTAAAAAAAAAAAATTTACTTCAAAATTCTTTCATAAATGTGTTAGGCCTATCTGTTCATTCAGTTTGGTTGGAGTACATTCTATAGTTATCTTAAATAGTTGTAAAGCGCCACAATCAGGAAAAATGACTCACTGGTCCAGTACAGCATCTGGCCACTGTGCAAAATTTCCTGACTTTGCAAAATTACATTTAATAAAATGAAATAGGACGAATATAGGAGAGAAAGAAACAACAAAACAGTAAAACACTTAAATCTTAATTTGAATAATAATTTTTACTTGAACAACATTATTGCGAATTAAGTATAAAGGAGGAATAAAGTTTCCAAAGCTGAATTCACATTTTAAATACTTGGGTTTAAATCATTTTTTTCTTTCAAGGAAACTACTGTTTTTCTGATAATTAGTACCAAATGACATACTCCAAATCAGGAAACAGTAGAGGAAATTATTTTGAAATTACAGATTTGTAAAATAAAGAGAGGATTGTAATAACAATATAGCTTGTGTGTAGAAGAAGTGTGTTGCAAACTGCATTCCATTTTACAACCCTGTTGTAATATGACAATTAAATCTAGCTTGAACCCTAAACCTTACTTCTTTAATTTGGATAAAAGATTTTGTTAAATATTTTGGACTGACTTTGTCGTTAAATAGCAACACATGAAAGGCATTTAACAGATGAAAAAATATTAATTTTTTTTTTTCATGGGAGTCAGTTTTGCGCAAACTTATGTAAAGTAAAGTAGAATTTGTCTCATTTAAAAGGAAATGTTGCATGGCCATGGTTGATGGCTCAGAAACAGGTAGGGATCTTGTATAAAACAGTTTGACAGCAACCTCAAAATTTACAACAAATATATGAATAAAGACTACGAAGTGGAAACTTCTAAACTAATATGTTTACATAACTCTGTATACCTCCTGTCATGTAACCAGGTGAAAACAGGCTGATTCTAAGGGATGGGAATGGGGAGAATCCGTGTGAAGGCTATGTTCAAATCTATCATGATGGCAAACGGGGCTACGTTGGAGATAACGGCTGGAACGGGACTACTGAAGAAGTGGTGTGCAAAAGCGCACACTGTGGGAAACCTGTGAAAACAGTGGACGTGCCGCGGACCACTGATGACCCAGTCTGGCTCAATGAACTAAAGTGCGATGGAAACAAAAAAAATCTGTGGGACTGTGATTTTCCTGGTTGGAACATCAGCGTTTACCACAAAAAGACAGTGAAAAAGATTACATGCACAGGTAAGTTTAAACTTTTAGTTTTTTTTTTACATTTGTTGTGATACATGTTGTTGAGAAGCACACCTTTGATTAATGATAATGATGATTTTGGATGTTTGATAAATTTGTAATTGACGGTTACTTGTTTTTGCTCTTCTAGATAAAATCAACATAACCCTGGATGGATACCAGTGTGCAGGAGCTGTCCGGTTCACCACATCTACAGATGAGGGTTACTTTTGTGACAACTGGGGTAAGATTAGGCAACATGCATACAGAACAGTATTCACTGAGTTCAAAAGAGAAAGCAGGACATTTTGTTAATTTGACAATGTGAAGTACATGAAGTAACTAATACTGATTAACACAGAGCGGCAATAGAGCATTTGCTCATTATGCCAATGGAACAAGTATTTTGAGAAAAAGGCCAATATGTCTTCATAATGATTTGGATCTTGTTTTGTTCACATTCTCATTATTTTCGTTCCATTAGCTTCCATATTTACTGTAACGCAGCATTGCTGTTTTTTTTTTTTTATTGATCTGAGTTTGATTATACTTTTCTCTTTTTACGACTTATTCAAGGATCACACAGTATCGCAGTACTGTGAAATGTTTAGTTCTATGATACCTATATGTAAATATTGTGATTCCTTTCACATAAAGGTGAAAAAGAAGCCGATTTTTTGTGTGAAAGCCTCAAATGCGGGAAGCTGAAGGAGATTGTTAATGAGGAATGGACGGGTTGGAAAAGCTTTAAGGACTCAAAGAAGAAGAAGATGAGTCTCAGTTGTTCAGGCATTGATGACGTAAAACATCTGTGGCAGTGTGCAAAGCCGGGAGAATGCAGAAAACCTGCTTCTGTCATCTGCACAAGTAACACACTCTCACACACTCACACACATACAGGAGCTAAGCTTAGTCATTTGTTGCAACATATCAGTGAATTAAGAAAATGGTTCTTTTAAACAGAATATGAAAGACTGCAACTCACAGGAGATCCATCAAATGCATGTTCTGGGCAGTTGCAAAAGGAGGTGAATGGCAAATGGCACAACAGCAATAACACCGACCATGATGTGTGCAAAAAAATGAACTGTGGTGCCGTTTTAAATCAGACAGACAATAATGTGACATGCACAGGTAATTCAACTTATTAACGTTCAACCACATCTTTCTCTCAAGCAGCCACATTGTTATTGTATTTCCAGATCAAAACAACACTTTCATCCTGATCTTGTTTTGTCTTATATATTATTATTTCAACTGAAATAAATATACATCTATAAACAACATGTTTAGTCACCCACTATATTCCTATATTTTTATTTTCCACAGACAAAATTAAAGTTGTTCTAAAGAACAAGAATGAACGCAGCTGCTATGGTGTCGTACATATTAAAAACAATTCTTTAGATCAGCCTGTGTGTGCCAACGGCTGGACCAAGGAGAATGCTCAAGTAGTTTGCAGGGAGCTAAACTGCGGGAATGTGAGTTCTTAGTGTCCACTTTCACAAGCACTAATAAAAGAAAATATTTGTATTTAATGCAAGCCTTTGTTATGTTGTGACAATTGCAGGACAATGCTAAATGTTGTAGCACAAGTAGAGAAGAGTCATAAAGTCATCAAACTGACCCACTAATACTACAACAGTAATGTTTCAGAAATATCTACATACAATGGAGTAGCATAGTGAACTAAACACACAGGTGTTAAATGACATATTGTGTTTCAGATCATTATTCATTCAACTTTTCACTTCCTTGCTAAGTGAATAAGCATATTGTCCTACATTTCAAACTATTCCTTTCAAGTACAGTATTGTATCTATTTCAGTGACGAGTTGTATCATTATTATTATTATTGTTGTTGTTTGATTTATTATTATCTTAGTTTATCTCTAACTTACTGCTCTTTTTGAGTCAAAGCAAAGTTTTCTATTTGGCTAAAATGAATGATATCTACATGATCCGAAATATTCTCTTCCAGGTGGTTAATGTGAAGACACAACCAGGACCACTAGGAATAATGGACAATGTGAAATGCTCAGGCAGTGAGTCCTCACTATGGCACTGTAGGGCCAAGCGTGACAAAACACCTTTCACATGTGATTCCAATGCTTACGTTGTCTGTGGAGGTGAGATGTGGCAGTGATCCTACTTTTTCTAACTGTGACTTTTGAGATTAGAAAATGATACTTGGCCTGACCAATAAGGAATTCAAAGTTCATTGATGAATATCAATAAGTACAACTTTACTTGGTGAAAGCAAAAATGTGATAGCCATGTAATGGCATGTTGTGATACAAAGTATATATACAATTAGATTTATTTCTGTCCAAATGTATGCAGTAAGAGCTTTTTACTTAGTATTTCCCTGTGTTTGACAATTCTCTTCCTGTCATGGTACAGGCAGTATTGAGGTGAGATTAGCGGACGGACCAGGAAAATGTGCTGGCAGAGTGGAGATCAAGTATGAGGACGAATGGCAAAAAGCCAGTAAAAGAAACTGGAAAGGCTCCAGCTCAGATGTTGTCTGTAAACAACTGAATTGTGGAAATATAAGAAATTCCAACAGCGCTGACAAAGTCAGTAAGGGTTCAAGTAAATTCCTGGCTCAGGCTATAAACTGCAAGGGAGAAGCCTCAAGCATAAGTGAGTGTTTTGAAGGCATCCCACAACGTGCAGAGGACGAGCCAGTGGGGATAACCTGTGAGAGTGAGTGTTTTTTCAGTTTGTCTGATTTGTCCTTTGACCTTCTCTTGTGGTATGTGACATTGTGGCACATGAGGCACTCTCATATTCTTTACAGTGACAGTAGAGGTGTGTATGAAATGTATTTCACTATGCTAACCAGCTGGTTGCTAACATTATCTGTCTGCTGTGCTGCGCTGGTAGTGAACACTGGGTTTACCCCAGCTTTTTTTTTTGCAGAAAACAGCTTCCTGCTGCTGCTTCTGAAAGAAAGGCTGATGATGTTGCTCAGACCGAACCAAAGCAGTACAGTTAAGCTGAAAGATGCTAAAATGCTTTGTAGAGTTGAGGGTTACTGCAAGTAATAATTTTGATATTGATAATTCTGTGTGGGTTTGCCAGTACAAGTGACAAGAGGAGGCCTTAGCTATATTTAACCCGTTTTATTTTAAACTGGCCCCGCCTTCCCAAGGCCTTACTGACTTGAAGAATTTAATAATTCACCCACTTTAAGCAAGCCTTCTTATTTCACTTAATGTGTCGAGACATGGTGCTGCAACCCCACCAGCACCCCTCAAAATTAAGCATTCGTAAAATGCATCAATTGATAATAAAAAAAGGGTGATGCAGTCTGCAGACTGGCATCAGAGAGAGAGAGAGAAGAGAGAGAGCGCCCGCAGATCAAATACATTAAAAGCAACTTTTATAGTGGCTGGTGCTGAAATGGATCTCAGTCATGAACAGCTACTCACTTGATCACTTCCTCTTAAGTGACTGTGCCTACAAAATAAATGCTGGGGGAAATGAAAATAAGCGTCCATAGGTTGATGGATGTAGATCAATCGCTGGGAAGTGCTTCCTTAGAACTTGACATAAAAGTCTTACAACTGCACATTTGTTCTGTTTTGCTCTGCCTCTGCTGTAGACCTCTGCTCTGCACTGTTCTCTACTATAGGCTATTTATTCATTCTGAACTTCTCGCATCACAAGTAACACACCCGCCACTTTTGAAGTCAATTGGATGAACTGTTCCTGATATAATCGAAATACAATCACACACAGATTTCCCTCTTTACTAGAGAGATGATGAACTGGTCATGTGTCACATCGCTCTCTCGTCCAGGTGCTCTCTCTCCCTCTTCATCTCCTTGGAGATCTCATGCATTTGTATCTGTTGCTGACTGTGTACCTCCTGTTGCTCGCTTCACAGTATGTTTGTGTTGAAGTTTACTGTCTGCTACAGTGTAAAATGTTCTTACATTTTTGTAAATTCTTGTTACAAATAGTTTTATAGACCGACCTTCTCTTAGTTTGACTGTGTAGAGGAGCGTACTTACAAAAACACCATAGTATTACTATAAAGAATCACTACAGAAATACCACAAAATAATAATAAAAAAGTAATATCAGTATATAGTAATTCTGTTTTTTGGAATGCACAAACATTCCTATATTTATCCAATTCAGTTGCTATGGTGATATTATAGTAGTGATACTATATAGCATTACAAAAAAAAAAAAGCCATACCATAGCTGGTAAAAAGACTATATTACAAACGTTTTACAGAACACTATAAAATTAAAAGTTCTCAAGATCTCAGCTATAAATAAATTTGTTTATGTACGCAAATGTTTTCTAAAACTAGGAGATGAATGATCATGTTGTGCATTTGTGCACACAATCATTTTCTGGTACTAAAAATTCACAGAAACAAAAATGTTAGCTTTTGAATGGGCCCCTACATGCCTAAGGGCTCCCTTACAAGTGATACCTTTATCATGTATAGTCATTGTTTATATAAATACTGTAATGCTTGAGACTATCCCAGCGTACATTGTGAAGGAAAAGGGAGACACCCTGGACAAGCTGCCAGTCTATCACAATCCTAACACTTTCCTCTTTTATCTCTGTTAGAGCACAAGGTGGTATTTCTGGGCGGAGATAAGGCCTGTTCTGGCGAAGTGAGGATAGAACATGGCACCAAAACCTACTGGCTCTCCGGGTCTAACGAGACATGGAACCAATCCTCTGCAAACGCAGTATGTCAGCAGATGCACTGTGGGAAAGCCACCGATTATTTTTCATACTCCATTGAAAGCAAAAAGGTGAAAAAAGAAGAAGTTTGGAATGAATCTTACAACTGCTCACCCAACACCACATCTCTGTTTGAATGTGATAACAGGACACTGCCATCTGACCACAGTGACACTATTGCCAGCGTGATATGCTCAGGTAATGTAAGGCAGTGTTGAAATTTCATTGAAAACGGAAATGCATTATTTATTTGTCATGTCATTTATTTATTATATCACTGGCTGTCATGTGGTCCAGTTTGGATAGATGATGCATTTTGCACTATGCTACTCAAAATGGCCTGATAGGGGTGCTATAAAATAGTCATAGCTACACTATCGCTGGCCTGACAGGGATACTACAATCAGACTTCTACTCCACTGGTCCATTTTAATAGGAACCTGTCCTGTCTTAGATTGGTCTTAGAGATGCTTTAGTTGTGAAATGATCTGCTGATGCAAGTCTGCAAATAACGTCTTCACCTGTTTTGCCTTTTTGTTGCCACAACAGGAAAAATCAAAGTGAACCTGACCAATAAGTGTTGGGGGCGCGTCAATGTTTGTATGAATGAGACGTGCGGAGCTGTGTGCGCGGACACCTGGACAGACAACATGTCTTTGATGCTGTGTAAAGACCTGGGCTGCGGGGATAAAATCCTACCTTCAATCGAAACGCGTGAAAGAAGTAACGTGATCTTCCAGAGCGTGCACACTACAAAGCAAGCTACCAAACTGAACCACTGCAACTTCGTCAGAAGTGCTGAAAATGATCAATCCTGTAACCAAAACCCCGCCTATGTTGTCTGCTCAGGTAATGGATTGTTTGAAAAATATTTCTATGTTTGAAAACATATTTGTAAAAATATAAAAATATGATCATAATGAGATATTAATCTGTTTGCTAGATAGTTTGCTCAACATCTCAGAGATTCTAGTGAAATTTTGGAAACTTCTTAGATGACAACTTTTTTGTTTCTGGCGATATCTCAAGCTAATGCAGGATACGCCAAATAATTTTACACCTTAACAAAAGTCCCTCCACTTTCAGAGGAAAAACAAAAAGCATGATAGAGGTTCCTAATAAGAGTGTATCTTATCTGTTCTTGCACAAGATAAATAATTTAATTTGTTCCCTTTTTTAAATATGGCTCTTGTTTTTCATAATTTTTCCAACTTCTTATAGGTGTGTCCCATTTGATATGAACTAAAGCTGATGATAGAGCTTTTTGAGCAGTGTTGCTGGGAAATCTTGCAGGTGGCAAGTCCGACTATGTTTTGAACGGATAGTGGGGGGGCGGGTCAGCGGCGGGGGAAGATTACGGTGGTAATCTTTACTCATCACCATTGACGCAACATTGCTCTAACAGTTGCTCCGTGTATCATCAGCTTAAGCCAACTCTTGAACACAATAAAAAACAAATTTATGTCAACCAGAGCAGAGACACTTTTATATGGTCATGTCTCTCTATGACGCTGATTTTCTTAACCCTAAGGTTATCTTTGCAAAAAGCTGACATTACTGACTATAACTGTGTATTTGAATCCTGAACCATATATTTTCTTTTGTGTTTGTGTTATTAAATAACAAATACCATGACAACTCTGTACTTTTCATTGTTTTATTGCAGGTAGTGTCAAAGCCCAAATGTCTTCCAGAGACAAATGTTCTGGAAATGTCATGGTGCACTATGACGGCAAGTTGCGTCCTGTGTGTAAGGATGCTCTTGAAGACGAGAAAACAAAAAACACCATCTGTGAGGAGCTGAATTGTGGTCAGGCTCTCAATACGACTGACTACTTTGGACCTCCATCAAAAGGCCATGTCATTTCACAAATAAATTGCCCTGCAAATAGAAAGGGGTCATTAACAGCTTGTAATATCAGCTCTGAAAGGAGCTCCTGTAAGCTTGGTGGCCTCAAATGCAAAGGTATGTGTAATGGTTTTGTTTCAAAATATTTTCATTAACCCTATACTCTGTCACCATACTACCTAATTTGAGAATGCTGAAGTTTTTCCTCGAGCATTCAAGCATATTTGGAAACTTCTATAATCATTATTTTGTGAAATACACTATTCGCTTTATTGCCAAGACTTTTCAGATTTAGATTGATACCTCTTGAACTGTCAAGCTACTGCCAGGAGCCTATTAGCTTAACTTTGCAGACTGGAAGTTGCTGCAAATGGCTGGCCTGCCTCTGTCTAATAGTTAAAAACTAAACAATTACTATTTCTTGGCTTCAAGTCTTCAAGTCACAGTCTTTGTTCGAAGCTAAGTTAACTGGCCGCCGGTTGTAGCTTCATATTTAACTTAAAGATGTGAGTGGTGGGCTATCAATTTTCTTATCTAACTTATCTAACAGCAAAAGAACAAATAAGCATATTTCCCAAAATGTTGAACAATTTCTTCGGCAGCAATAAAAAACTTTCATCAAGGTTACACGGTTTGCCCAACAATTAAAATATAAGCTAATATATAGACATAACCAACATGTGCAATACTGTGCAATATGCAACTGTTAAATTGGTGGAGGATCACAGTGTAAGCTAATTCTCACAAGTTTGTGTCCTCAGCACGTTATCTACATCTTGACTTCCTACTAATAACATCACGTTTTGTGAGTTTTATGTTTCCTGAATCCTATCTCACCTTCCCCTTTTGCTTATCTCAGGTTGGAGTAAGATGGAGCTGCAGGGCAACAAGTCCTGTAGCGGAAATGTATTTGTTTACTCAGACAAAAAAATTACAGCTTTGCCCCCTGAAAACTGGAAAGACACTATGGGGGAGAAGTTTTGCGAGGATCTGAAATGTGGCAAATTCAAGTCAAACAAGACAGATCGATCACAGCAGCTATCTATTGAATGTGAAGGTAAAATCTGTTTATGCAGAATTGCTGTCAAATGATCACAATATCTTTGCAGTTATATCAGAAGCCACGTAATAGTGAAGCACGGACGCCAGAAGCAGGAGAAAACTAGGCCGTCTATGTCCACAGTTTAAGCAGCTAGCTGTCATGGCTAATAATAAAGTACTAGTTAATGTGGTAGAGGTATTCATTATTATGACACATCTCAGCAGAATAAGTGTTAGGTTTTTTTTTGTAGAACGTCCACACACCATGTATTTGGCAGTTGCTGGAGAGGTTTTGTTCTTCTTCATTGCTGATATTGCAAAGTTGAATTTTCATAGCTGTCACAAGTGCAGACTGTATACTTCTTTTAAAGCTAAGATTTTTTTTACTGCTTTTGTTCCTCCTTTTATATTTTGTCTTGTTAATTGTGTTCCAAGGTGAGCCTACGATCAGCCTTTCAGGCAAGTGTCATGGTGAGGTGAAGATAAATGAAACTGAAGTGTGCGACACTTACTGGGACGACTCCCATTCCATGTTGGTTTGCCAAGATCAGAAATGTGGCAACGCTGTTATCAAAAGTGTTAAAAGTCCCAATCCAGCTAAAGAATACTATCATGTCAGATGTGAGAACCACCATTACAAACTTGGACAGTGCAATCGTTACAAGGAAAGGTGTAAGGGAAATCTGGTGTCTGTTTACTGCACTGGTAAGTATGTGTATATATACTGTACCATCAAAGATGCAGAATATTCATGTAATATGTTAAGGTAACACAGCTGTTCAGTAAGTTTTAGCATATTTAGGGTCAACATCTGCTTTTAGAAGTGAATCTTATTTATTATATTTTATCTGAATATAAAGAATGACATACATTTTTAATTAGCAATATTATGCATGTTTAAGTGCATTTTCAGAAACTCCCCTAAAGATTTTCAGGATCTTAACATAATTTGTATTACAGAAATAGTTGCTACATTTAGCTCACTGTTTTTTTTTGGCTCCAGCTTCATATTTAACAGACAGATATGCACATTCTCATCCACTCCTTGCAAAAAAGCAGATAAGGCTATTTCCTAAAATGTCAAACTCAACACAACTTAACAGCTGAACACTATTTCCCAAAGACCTGACAATTAATCATTTTTCTATATTTATTTTGCAGAAAATGTCAAATTCAATACTACAGAAAAATGTGGAGGTCAGATTGAAGTCAATTATCGAGATAAGTGGGAAAAAGTGTGTCAACTGGATCCATCATTTACCAATACATTTAAGGATAAGCTTTGTGAAAACCTTAAATGTGGTGTTCACGATCCTAAAAAAAAGGACTCAATCAACAAACCGGAAAAGGTAAGG
Organism: Lepomis gibbosus; assembly: GCA_029875015.1. Lineage (NCBI taxonomy): Eukaryota > Metazoa > Chordata > Actinopteri > Centrarchiformes > Centrarchidae > Lepomis > Lepomis gibbosus. The sequence goes on along the minus strand of JAPMOB010240091.1, from coordinate 9,258 downwards.
TCCCACTCATTAGTCTCAGAAGTCTTGAGACTATAACTGGGATTTTTTCCTGTTACACTATATGTCGTCTTTATAATTAATTTATTCCCCATTAAGCTGTCAGGCATCTCTTTATTTTTTTGAATAGCTATGAAAATGTATTATTCTGAAGACTAAAGTTTAAATTTAAATTTCAAGGTTACCTTGGAAACACAGCTGCGTTGCACCGAAAATCACATGGACATCAAATACTGTGTCACCCATGAGCGTTGTGCAAGCTTTATACCAGCTGAGATCTACTGTAAAGGTAATCAAACATGAATTCTTTCCCAATAAGTCAGGCTGGCTCCCAAAAACATTTATTTAGTTGTTTTTTTTGTGTAAAGCAGAATATTGTATTCTGTAACTAATTAACATATTTGAAAACTAATTTGTTATTTGATTAACATGGATGAAGCAGTCCTACTCAGAATGCAGAAAAGGCAACGTGACTGTGTTTGATTTCAGGGTATGTGAGCAAACCCCCGCCCACACCGCCACCACCCCCACCCCCCGTAGTGCCTATTATCCTGGGAGTAGCATTTCTTCTGGTTCTGGTGATAGTGATAGTTGTGTTTATAAGAATCTGCATGGTCAGGAAAGCCAAGAATGCCTCAGGTGAGTATATTATTCTGATACGCTCATCTTCTGCCAGTTCTTACAGCTTCAGTTACAATTACTGTTTGATAGTTTGTTACACTTTTAATGAATTCATTTGTAAAAGGTTTACCATTCCAACAACAAAATCAATCTACCCAACAATTCTCATCATTCCAGTGTAATGACAAGGTGTACTGTAGCCTTTTTGCCACAAGAGGCCAGTCTTTCTGCATGTTAATTAAATTCTGAATATCATTACCATTTAAAATAATCATATCACTGCTGCTTTTTCCCCCCAGCTTTTATATTTCAGCTCTTAGAAGCTTGTATAAATTTAAATACTAGTATCGGTAATGCTAAATAAAACATACATCTTACATTCATTAAAAAGTCCAAACTTTCTTCAGAGTTGTAAAATGCTGTTTTTCTGTTCTGTTTATTTGTGCTGTCATTTAGTGTTTCATTAAAACATGCTTTTTTTAATGTAGCGAGAATGTTATCAAGACAAGAAGTAGAGTTTGAAAGTGGCGACTATGAAGATGTCAAAAGCAAAGAAAATGAAATGGAAGACTTTCATCGTGGCAGTAAGTCTCAAAATACATTCATTCATTTACATAATATATCTGCAGTAATGTCCTAAAAAATAAATATAGAATAGTGAATCCTAACCTATTATTACTATATTATTATTATTATTATAATATATCGTCTATATCATAGTATGTTTTTCTATTAGATATACTTTATATTATTGCATTACTACTGTATAGCATAATACATGCATATTTTAAATTAATTTCAAAGTAAAAATGAGCACAGATTCAGAATATGGTGAAAATATCTAAAAAGTTTATTTTCATGGTTTAAGAAGAAGAAGAAGAAGTTACTTTATTGTCACATACACATAATGGAAACAGGGCTTTGTAATTTAAAATGTAGGGCAATGTGGAAGTATATGCGAAAATGTTTTGCTTCTTTTGTTCACACAGGGTTCACATCAGACGCTGAAGCCATCACAGACAGCGACGCCAGGAGCAATGCCTCATTTTCATACGATGATATTGATGAAGCTGGTGAGGCTCGGCCCCTGACCTCTCAGGCCGCCACTGCTGGTCCCACAGGTGACAACTGTATCCATGAGGGTGCCCTCGATCAAAGCAGAGGAAAGTTTTGAATCATATTTTTCAACCTTAAAGGTTCATTGTGTAAAATATACGAGGATCTATCTGAAATGAAATATAATATATAACTATGTTTTCAGTGGTGTATATAAAAGACCTTACATTATGAACAGTTCTGTTTTTATTACCTTAGAATGAGCCATTTCTATCTCTATATACACAGGTCTTCTAACATGGACATCGCAATGTGCTGCTGCCATGTTTTAACAGTAGACGAAACATTTCATCACTACGTTTAATATGTAAGAAGAAGAACAATAAGTAGAGTAGTAGTCGACCAGTTTATTAGAAGTGAAAAAAAGAAGTCAAATTTGGATAAATATAGGATCACAGGTACGTTTTAGCACAACTGCAAACACATGTATCAACCACTGTAGCTTCTCCTGTGCACTTTAAATGGAGGGGGTGAATGGTGCATTCATGTGGTGTTGGAATAACCAAATCTTTTTTTTCTCCTTAAATCTTTATTGCAAAAAGAGAAATAAACTGTACATCCGACATAAAAAAGTACACCTAACTTTGATTTGACATCACATATTTTGCAAACATTTAATTTGTACTATGGTTATACGGTTTGCTGTCCATGTAGAGGGAACTAGATGTCTGCGTGTTGTTTATATGCTCTGATAATGTTAATCCAGCACATCTTTTTAGTAGCGTCCATGTTGATGCCACATTCCAACTTAAGAGCACATGTAACACACACGGAAGTCAGAGGAACGACTTCACAACTCGAGAAATGGGACCATCCGAGGAGCATGTGAATGCACCATAAACCGGTGGTTGCAATTTGCAACCCTTACCACTAGATGCCACTAACACTTACACACTGAACATTTAAATACCAAATCTTGCCAAATCCTTGCATTGTCAGCACTCAGCTAATTTTAACATGCTGTTTTTCTCTTTAACAGATGAGGTGACCTATGAGGTGGAAGACCCACAAGAGAATTACGACGACATTGAAGCCAGCCCTGAAATCACTCAGACTAAAGTTGAAGTCCACGACGGCCCCCAAACCACACCTGAAAGTGTTGCAGCGGCAACTCCAGCTTTGACGCAGCAAGATGAGGACTACCTGGTGCCGGGCCAAGATGGGTGAGCCAAAACTGGGTTTAAAATCTACTGAAATCAAATCTGGGAAATTCGATCACCCCAAACCAAGCTCCCATTTACTCATATGGACAAACAATATAAGAGCAAAGAATCTTTTATGCTGCAGACATTTGCTGAAGTGGTTAAAATAAACTATATCAAAATTGAGAGCAGAATGTGTCCCTATATAAAAGTAATTCAAGTAAATGTATGGTTTGAAATTTAAAGATTGTGCAGTTTGTGAATAGGAAAAATTACAGAAAACAGAATCTGAGTATGTACTACTTATTTGTGTACCATCCCGTAAGATTTAGTTATCTTTATTTCTTTTTTTTTTTTTTTTACATAAGTGTGTATTATTAAATGTACAAAGTGTTGATGAGGGAAATTTCTAGCTAAATATTCTTTCTCTTGTGATAAAGATTTCGGTCACAATGCAAAGTTAGTGTCGTGGAAAGGATTTTTATGTTTATATCATTCATTCTAATTTTTACTGCCTGTTGTTTATGTCTTTTTATGAAATGTGCTCAATCACATCTTATTTGTTCATTAAAGTAGGCCTACTTTTTAAAAAAATTGATGGATGTAGTAGTTGAGCTTCTATGATTTCTGCAATATTATTTTGCTTGATTTTGTCAATTTATCTATTAAATGCAGTTTAATAGCTTTAATAACTTTCTGAACAAAGTCTATATTCATAAAATAAGCTCTATAATGGAAAGAAACAGCGAAAATTAAATAAATGTTACATCAGTCAAACTCCTTGTGTAACACAGCTGATACAGCAAACTCAGGTCATTGGTGACATTGTTACATTGTATTTTATGTGTTTGTAAGCTTTGTAAGAATTTTTAACATTAAGATTTCTCTGCAATATTAACGTTTTTAAGGAATAGATTCCAAGACTTAGATGAGAAGATTCATACTACTCTCATATATGAACAGTAAATAGGAAATATTAGTTATCTTAACTTAGCACAAAGACTGCAAACAGAGGGACACAGCTAGCCCGGGTCTTTCCAAAGGTAAGAAAAGACACCCAGAAGCATGTCTGAAGCTCACTGATTAATCTAGTTTGTTTAATATGGACAAAAACCAAAGTAAAATCAACAAGTTGGGTTTACAGAGGGTTATGTGTGAGACTATTCCTCAACAACGTGTTGTCCTCAGTGTTTGTATGGTACCAATCTTCTCATTTAACTCTCTGCAAGAAAGCAAATACGTGTAATTCCTAAAATGTCAAACTATTCCTTTAAACATATTCTATATATCATAAATATCGTTCAGTTAGCCGTTAATGTCATCTTTATCATTTATCAGTGTCTTCAACAACACAGTATGTGTTGTAAAGTACTTATATTTAATAAACTGATTAAAAAAACAGTAAATAATAATAACAGTTAACAGTGTCTTTTATGATCTCTTTCATATCTAAATTCAGTCGGTGGATCATCTGTGCTGCAATTACTGTATCTTGTGGCATTGGAGCAATGAATAGCACTGATATGTCCACCTATAATGTGTGAGCCTTAAGTTAATAGTTTACTGGGACTTAGTGTATGCTCTGTGTTACCACTTTTAGATTGTATCCCCTACTTACAGCCGATGATGCCTCTGAGAGAGTTTTAGAAATGGCTCAGATGTTGAGTATCAAACTGTATGTTATATAAGTCATATATAGTTTGATACACAGCACAATAAGCCATTTTCTTCACAGCACATTGTTTGTACTCAAGATTGCCGGAAATGTACTGCTGGTGTCATCTTTAACAATGCGATAGAGTCTTATTCAGCTTTCAAGTTGTTTTAAAGCATATAGTTGAATATAGTTTTGTCTTTATGCTCTTTTACATTTTTTTATAATCACTTAAACATACTCATAGACCACTTACAGCCTAATGGTCAAGACATAGAGAGAGAGAGAGAGAGAGAGAGAGAGAGCGCAGCTGCTTACTACAAATGTTAACATGGATAAGGCCAATCCAAAAGGGACTGACAGACACACTGTTGCTGCTTTTAAGCGATTGACAGACTTGCTAGGGCCTCACATGTTTTGTCAGGAGTTAGGCAAGGGCCACTAAGATCACAGAACGAGCAATACACCCAAAGGGATTAATTTGTACGCAGCAGCCCCTTGTATGATATGTAAACATTACACCCAGTCTCGTTGTCAGAGGCCTTGCTGAGGGATCATGATGTAGGATTAAGTCTGCTGTGTGGCTGAAGCTGAAATAGATACAGCACTGACATAGTGATCTGTAAGTGAAAGAGATTTTTTGTTCTGTCTCAGCTGCCACTTGGTCACAGCAGGACCCAGTGGGGCAAGCATGACCTGGGTGACCATAAAGGGCTTAAGCACTGTGTTGTTTTGTATAAATTTGTAACAGGAAATCCTCTTTGTTTACAATGGAAATAATTTCTGTTCATAACAAGTTAGCACTCTGGATAATGCAGCGCTTTGCGGAAGCCTTGTTTCTGTGATCTGACCCTCTTTCTCATGGCATTAAAACATCACACTGATCTTTAGCCTATTAACGCTAGCTGTAGAGTTCTGGAAAAAGCAGTGTTAGCCAGTTGGTCAGTCCATCACTTTGGTCCAGAGAGAAATTTCATCAAGTATTGGATGGATTGCCATGCAATCTCATCGTCTCTGGAGGATGATCCAGAGACACAACACACATGTTCCCCTCAAGTTCAATTGCAATAACTTGAAACTGACTAACTGATCTCTTAACTCTTGATCTAACAGTGTCATCAGGTCAAATCAAATGTCTTTGTCCAGTAGATGTAATTTGTTCACATCTTTCGTTTATGATCAAACACATGCAAAACAAATTTCAAGTTTCAAGTAGGAAATTTCAACTGGAATGCCCCATTAAGTTGGATTTCCAACTTGGAAAATCGGCAGAACCTCACCAACCCTGACCTCAAAATCCAAGATGGCTGCTACCGGAATCAACCAAGGGGGTAAGCGAGGGTTAGAACAGTGAAGTCAACCAAAGCCTACATGGAAGATTCCATGGAAGGTTCCCTGTAGGCCCAAAAATGACATCAAAATCCTGTGACATCCCGTCGCCCATGAGAACTGTAACCGTATTGATTAGATCAGGGGTTTTCAAAGTGTGAGACGGGCCACCCCAGGAGGGCTCCAAACAGTTTCAGGGGAGGCTCAGTGAATGGAAATGAAACTATATTACATTACTTGTTGCATTAGTTATCAAAAGGAGATCACATAGAGTAGCCTACATGTGTGAAAGTTTAGAGATACAGTAGTTTTGAGGAACTGTTTTCCCCCCAAGAGAGTCAGAAACTAATAAATGGCTTAGGACAGACCTTTTTAAAACGATTTGGTGCAGCCACAAGGTATGTCAAACAGCTATATTAGGGTTTTTTGGCTCAAATGTTGAGTCGGGGGGGGGGGAATCACAGCCAAAATACTTTTTGTTGGCGCAGCATAGTGCAGCTATGCAGCTATCAGAATTACGGTGTTCCTGCTGACGCTGTATGTCATTAAATCGCGCCTATGCTGCATGATCAATGGCAGTAGACACTGGTGCCAACAGGAAGTAGCCCTGTAGTAGTAGTGTTTTATTGTTCCAAAATTGGTTTCACTGCGCTCTATTCAAACCTGAAGTGTGGGGTATCTTTGTCCAGCTATATACTGTCTATGGAACAGAAGTGGAAGCTGTAGTGCATACTGTTTATCACACACTGTCATATTTGTGTCTCTTAAAATCAGCCGTACACAGTCCTGTCTAATTTATATCTGCAGACATGTTGCAATGCTGTTTGTATGTGCAAAATACCGCATTGTCAGCTGATGTTGCTTACAATAGCCAGAGACATCAATCTTTTTTTTCCGACTTAAATCTGTTATTCAACTGGAACGCTGTCAACTCGGATGTGACGTCATTCCCAGCTCCGACCTCCGACTTCCGAGGTAAATGGAATGCACCATAACAAGCTAAACTAAGAATGGTAACATGATGGTAACATGGTGAACATTATCTGCTAAATGTCAGCATGTTAGCATTATCATTGTTGGCATTTTAGCATGCTGATATTAGCATTTAGCTCAAATTACCACTTTGTCATATTTTTAATATGGTATGAAATGCAGGAAATTCCATTTCTGTTAACATTGTGCTTGGTGTCAGTTCAGTTTTATAGATTGCTGTAGGTTGGACGGTAATATGGTGAAAAATAATGCACTGAAGCTTGTAGGTAGCAACAGAGGAGGTGAGGCTACCGTCTATTTTGGAAATATGGAAACATTTGGAGGCATTCATGTGCACAGAAAATTTTAATTATCAGAATTTACAATAAAATCAATCAGGATATGAGATGCTTATTGATGGAAAACCTTTGACACACTTTTATCTTATACAAATGTTATTTTAGCTTATTATCTTTTCAGACTAATTCAGTAGCTCATTCTTAGACACCTTTGACCAAATGTTTATAGCGTCATGTTCCATCACTTGTCGTGTTTTTCATGGGCGTAATTTGTTCAAACACAGATAAATGTTGACAAAAGTTTCTTAGCCACCTCATGTCTTTTTATGGTGGTAACATCAGCTGGGAGAGGCCCCAGTTGTGGTGATTTTCCACAACACAGAGAATGCTATAAATAATAGTGCCCCCTGTGTATAGTGTCATACAGAAAGCCTGGACATTTGTGTGTGTGTGTGTGTGTGTGTGGTGGGGGGGTTGCAGGCTGCATGATGAAATCAAAACTGGACAGTAACATATGAGTAATAAATGATCTATATGATATATGATACTATGATCTCCCATTACTTCCAGACAGGCAGCTTTGTGATGATAAATATAAAATTATGTTCATACTGGATATAAAAATCTTCCATTTCAGTTAAGAATTTAGTTACATTGAGTTATACTTCTTCCGGTTGTTATTTTAAGTACATGAACATAGTAAGCTAAGTGGGCATTTTAAACCAGTATTAAGTATAATAAATTAAATCAAACTTTACATGAATATTGGTTTTAACATCTTCGGTTTGTCTCCCACTGAATGTCTGATTGTGGTAATACCTGTAACTCAGTAAGTATAGGAATAACAAAGTCTGGTAAATTGCAGAGAACATGACCCATACCACTACATTGTATTGTGAAATACACTATTGCTTATAAATGCTAAATATTGGGACTTAAAGTGTCTCTTCATTATATTCCTTTTGGAAATTATGTGGTTATTAATGTTTACAACATTAAGAAATTGTAATGGGTTTCTTACTAAATAATAGGCAATTGTGTCAGCAGTTATAAATGGTCCTAAATCATTAGTAAAGAATCATTAGCTAGAGACTCAGGTGTCATGCTGGAGGAGGATGAACAGCAGCCTGTGAGATTTTGAGAACTGGGCAACCCAAATGTTGTTATTGTTAAACTGATGAACTGATCGATAAAGCATTAGTGAGTCATTTATGTCATAGGGTTAGGGTTTTGATGGAAACCCTGCTATAAAGTCTACATTTTCATATTAGCAGAGCTACTCCACAATCTTTCCAGGCATCCGTGTTATCTGTAACCCTGGCTGGAAATAAACGGCCAGAAACGGCCATTTCCAGGATATGAGTAGACCACAGTGAGTGATGATTTACTAATGTGTAAAATACTCAAGTATCAGAAACATGACAGCCATGTAGATAAGTTAAAGGGGAAAGTCAGTAACCACTGTGCCTATAATAACAGCATGAAATGATCTTTATTTGGCATGCAAAGGAAATCATGTGATGATAAGACTTAAGATTCTCGTGTAGATGTAGTTTCATGGAAATTATACTTCGCTTATCAGTTATTTTTATCATTAAGAGTTTGTACTGATAGATTCATCAGGAAAGCACAATCTCTCACTCGTGCAAAAAAGTGTGTGTGTGTGTGTGTGTGTGTGTGTGTGTGTATGGAGGGAGGGGGGCATGAGCTTTGACAAACCTAAAAATAAATATTTTTAAAACATATTTAAGCTCTTTAGTGAGGCAAGCCTGTGCAGTGAAGGTTGCAATGCCTTATTACACACAATAGCTATGCAAAACATTATTTAAATCTTTTTAAACACTGGGTCTGTGGTTATGTGTGCGAACGCCAGCACAGACAGTTGGTGAGTACAATGCCAGCACAGGCTTTGCTGTCGGATTTACCTTGGCTGTATTGGTGTTTGCATGAAAAGCCTGGGTGTACAGTCGGGCCCAGGGGTCAGCTGAAAGATGACCCTGGTTAGTGTAGTGCCCTAAATATGCTGTAAAGCATGAGGGGACCAAGAACGTTCAGGCCCTGGGCTTGGGTCTGCCCTCTCGGAGGCTTCAGATTGCCAAGAGATTATTCAATGTGAAGGGACTGAAGA
>JAPMOB010240082.1:0-18078 GCA_029875015.1 Lepomis gibbosus | reverse complement strand
GGGGGATTTCCCATGATGCACTGAGCTCCTCTCTCCTCTTCTTTCTCTCCCTCTGAGTGCAACCTCATTCCATTAATGCATGTTCCTAATTTGACTTCTTCCCTTTCCTGTAGTCGTGTGCTTTCTCGTCCCCCTCCTCTCTCCTCCTATCACTTCCTGCAGGTGTTTCTGGCTCTGGAGCTATGGAGTCTGGATCTGTTCCTGCTCGACACCCTCTGCTACAATTACAATTATTGTTACTAGTCCTACTACTATTATTACTGTTATTATTGTTAATATTACAATTTTTATCATTGACACTGCTATGATTATCTGTGCCGTTTTTCATTCGGTCTATGGCAACATTGCCTTTGCTGTCTGTACCTCTATGTGTACAGTGTAGGCCGCCTCCCACCCCTCTCTCTCTCTCTTTCTCTCTGTTGCTCTCTCTCCCTCCTCTTCACCCCAAACCGGTTGAGACAGATGGCCGTCCATGGTTCTGCTCGAGGTTTCTGCCTCTTAAAAGGAAGTTTTTCCTTGCCTGTAACGCCTAGTGCTGCTCTTGGTGGGAATTGTTGGGCTTCTGTAAATAACATCACAGAGTACGGTCTAGACCTGCTCGTTTATGAAAAGCGCTGTGAGATAACTGTTGTTGTGATTTGGCACTATATAAATAAAACTGAATTGAACTGAAATTGAATTAGGTAGGTTATAAGGCTTACAAAGAAATAATTATAAAAAAATAAAATACATTGTGAAATAATATATTTAAGAAATATATTTCTTAGACACATTTTTTTAACATTGTGATAAAATTGTTAACATATTTAGACCCAACTTTTATAATGTAGTATCTACAAGCATACTTACAAATGTCATACTGAAATTATCTTAAATGGTGGGCTGTTATGATGAAATGTGAAAAAGAGGGATATGGTCGATACTTGACCTGATCATCTGGCAATCCATTGACTACGGGTGGCTAACTTGCTGGCTAACTGTATCACTGGCGATAATGGATTTTGAGCAGTGATGAAAGAACATCGGTTTCAAAGGGTTATACTTAAAGTTTAAACATTTTAAACACTGCATAATTAAAAATCCTCTTTCTAAAAATTTGATTTGGACATCATGTCCTTTTTTATATAAAACCAAAGTCTGAGTAACAGCTTCTCTGAAACCAATCCAAACATTTATTGTCTTTGAAAATAGTAACATGTAGGCATGTGGGAGGAGTGAGACAGGACATATAAACCAATGTAATACAGAGTTTGGGAAGTCTGCTCCCAGGACCAGCTGGGATACAAATGTATTTCATGTATTTCTTTATTTGCTTGAAATTATCACTAAACTTTTGTTAATTTCGAATCTGTGTCTCATTGAAAACAACACCATTTATATTGAAAGGACAACAGTTCATCATAGTCTAAGTTACAGTAACATCCAAGAGAATGAAGTGTGAGAATGAGGGCCCATTAGGCCTTTGGCCCGTACTGAGGGTTTTTCATTTCCCATAATAATAATACAATAAAATGTAAAATCAAAATCAAAGTTACACTGCATATTACCATTACATGTTGAATGTACAAAATGTTTTGCAGAGCCAAGCTATTCATGTGTACAGTATGTGTGTGTGCGTGTATAGAAAAAAAGAAAGCAAGTGCACAGTTATCCAGCAGAAACGTCTTTACCATAGTTAAAAGCAAATGTATGCCCTTGACTGCAAGTTATCATCTCTGGGGCTATATTCTATACAATACAATTTACTGTAACAGCCATTTGTATATGTGACAATAGTGTTATCCAAGATTTTTTTTCCCACAGTAATGCTTTTGAACTTGAGAACATCTGTTAGCCACTCAGCCTCTTCACAGCCAGTGTGTGATTCATTCCACCTTCCATGACAGCTAGCATCAGATAACCTAAATATGACAAAGATGTCACAGTCATGGTCTGACTACTGCAAGCTGTGTTGTACATTTAGTTCACTTGCATGCACTTAGTGCACTTTCATGCACCAGAAACTTGGTATGATGGATCAAAAGGGACATATCTGATCTTGTGAGGGCTTGAAATGTGACGGAACATCTTGAAATAATGTACTTTTAGGTGCAACAATTAGCTCCTCATGTATCCCTGTTTCTGAACATGCAGTTTATACACATGGTGGATGTTCTTTTAATCACAGTCCAGCAGGGACAATTTGTTCGGTATGATTTGTTGAATCTGGAAAATTGTATTTGGAAATCGGCCACAATAACTGAGCATAGATACTGCTTAAAGAACTCATCAGCTAATTGTGCATAATCACAAAGGATTTCCCTCTAGGGGCAATACTGTGTGATATAACACGATGTGTGATATAGACAGGTAGTTGCTGGCAATTAGTGATTGATGTGTTCTGACAGTCTCCAAAATTCTTCTTAACATATCAGTTGTTCTCTGAGCCTTTCTGATGTCCACCTTGCTGATATTGAACATGTGCAATACTTGAGATTAAGGATTAATATCGGAATGATGTCATAACTTTAAACACTCAGCTTTCAAAGAATTTTTCAAGCTGAAAGTAGGATCTCAACTTGTAACTTCGACACCTGTTACAAGTACAACTGAGTGTTAGATCTTCTGACACAATTCTCTGAGAGATTTTGAAAATCCTACATCTGTCTTTCATCAGTCTTTTCCTTTTTCTCCGCCTTTTAGCTTTCCTGTTAAACCAAAACTGGGCTTCTAAGTCATGATCTGTAACAATTTGTTTATCTGTGCATCAGTGTGTGTGATGCTTCATCCAACATTGTTATTGCACCAGTTCAGTCAATGGGGGGTCTGGGGGCATGCACCCCCCGGGGAGATTTTTTTCCCATTAAGCCACATAAAAGCACTATTTTTCATGCTGTTTGAGATGATAGAATGCCTAAAAATCTAAACTCTATCTTGGACAAAGATGAATCTTGCTTTGGAAAATAATCGTCGTGTAGAGCTACAATGTATTTTTTATTTAATAGTTCTCCAGCTGTAGTTAATCCAAAACACAACAAATGTTGATGATCACTAATTTTCCCTCCTGGCAACTAAAAAGAGACAAACTGTAACTTATCTGATGTTACTGTTTTCAACATCTCTCCATTAGATTAAAATGAGAAGTTTGCATCCCTAATTTACTTTACAAATTTCAGCTCCTTCATGATCACCATCATCACTGATCATCAAGATTGAAATATTTATAATTATAAATTATATATAAAAATTATATATAAAATTATTATATAATTGAATTTAATTATGGAAGAAAATGAACTTTTCCACTATTTTAAATTATTTTACAGCAGAAGCATGTATAGGCTACTTGGTATATTTGTCATCAGGAGGAAATGTTCTCATACTTTTTCTCGTACTCTCTCATCTCTTTATAATCTTTATTGCTATATTTCTCAGTTATTCTATCTTCCTATTCCACTAATGTGCTGAGATCAGCAGTAAAATGCCCTGAGATGATCATTTGATACAAGCTCAGGCCCAATGTATTGAAACTGTGTGCTTCACAGGAGGGAAACCAGCCGCAGAATCAGCCGAACATCTCTAATAGCGAGATAATATCACCTAATAACATCTAACTAGCCAGCAATACACTCACTTAACTCTTAAGTGACTAACACTTAAGTGTTAGAGCTGCAGACTCACAAACCTGAAACACTTGTCCACTGTTCACTGTCTGACGCTTCTTCTCTCTGTGAACGGCCGGTGAGATTTACCTCTCGAGTAAAAAACTTTGCCCATAACAATAGCTGGTTAGCTAGCTAGCACGCTCGCTCACTGAGGGGGCGCCAGTGAATCAACACAGACAACAGGCTCCTATCACAACAGGAGAGAAGAAGAGTTCTATTTTTCTTCTTCTTTAGTGTTTACTAGCGGTCGGAAAGAAGCATTATTGCCCCCACGATAGAAGAGCTTTTGCTCCGCTGTTTTGCCGCTCCAGGCGGAAAGACGGAGAGGAAATGAAACAAAGTTGAACTTATTTTAAAAACCTAAAAGATCCAGGGCTTTTGACAAAACATTCGGGGCTTAAGNNCGCTCCGCCTATGGTTGCTACCAATGATGTGGATGTCAACACAGTTTTTCTTCAAGAGGTATCTAACATGCATGCCTTTAGTAGTTTTTTTTCTTGTATCAAAACCAGGTTCATGATTGGATAAAGACCACCCTTGAGCTCTATCTTAAAATAAGTTAAACAAGTTCTATCTAAAGACCCTCATGTTTCTGCAGGGCGATTCTTAGCAAGAACGTCCAAAGGGTTGTCATACGAGATTGTGTCCAAATAATTGTAAGCAGGTTTTTTGAGAATATGATCACAACAGAATTTTTTTTAAATGTCACAGGAAAAAGAGTTGCTTGCAGCTGAAAATAATTAAAGAAATTGTTTTTTTTAAATCAATAATAAATTGACGTCTGACTTGAGAATGTTTTTAGCACATCTGGAATCTTAAATTTTAGGAGGCATTCGCAGAATTTTCCTCTAAAGTCAGTGACATAGAAAAATAAAAACTAGTTCTGTGAAGATTCTCAGTCCTACAGATCATGATTATCCAAGGTGGGTTACAATCAAGGGCAACTGGAGTTGGTTGACGATACCTGAAAACAATTTGCTTCTCATCCAAGAGGCTTCTTCAGTTCTGGAGAAAAGCCATCTTCAGTTTTCCTCTTGGATGAGAAGTGAAACATTCCATTTCATTTTTTAGGAATGGCTAAAAGCCAAGAAAAAATGTTGCAGTGAAAGATTCTCTGTTGAGTTCACCTTTCCACATGCATACAATCACTAACTTAGCTGTATGGACACAACCCTGTGAAGGTTAGGGTAAGGGTAAAGGCTGCCTACCAGTAACAATTAACATCAAGGATGGTGTTCACTTAGATTGCACATGGATTAATTAAACTATACATCACATACTAAATGTTAAAGTTAAAAGTTACATTATTGTTGCTTTGATGGTACATCAGTGTTGAAATACTAATACTAAAAATATTAATGGAACAACTCCTGTCTCAGGAGGATTTTGTGCAGTATCACTACATCATTGTTTCTTTCTGCTGTGTCAGGATATAGTGGTAGTTTTAGCAAATATGATAATGATATAACTTTTTCCAAACTTGGTAAATGACCGTGGCTAATATGGACAAACTAGACCCACAGAATCCACAAAATAAGTAATTTGTGTGTTTCTGAGACTTACAGTCCAAAGGTTACTGGCCAAAATGTAAAGTTTGCTTTTATAGTGCCACCATCTGGCCAAATTCCACCACATTCTGCCTTGGGTCCTCAGTAATAGCAACTTGCCAGTTGAATGGTTGAGATACATTTATGACATTTATATGATTTCAAGGTTATTTTTCTCTTCATTGTGGAGACAACATTCTTTGTAGTGCCAGTCCATTTTCTCACACAAGTCAGCTTCGAATTCAACAAAAGGGAATAGAGAACATCCTTGGAATACAGAAAATATTGAACATAACCATAATTTCATGTAACTGTTAAAGGTACAAAAAATACATACCTTGCAGTGTACCAGTGCTTTGAGTGGGCCATTTTCAGTAACTTTTGTACCTAGTAAAATGTGTAATTCAAACAAGAAGACTTTCCGAAATACTAACTCCTGAAGCTGCAGTCTACATTAGACATTTTACCTGCTATTTTGGGTCATGCTGCTCTCCTCCTTCTGTTCCTCTGAGAAATCACTAGAAACTGTTTTCTCTCACTACTAGCAGCAAGCACTGAGTTTTTCCTGTATACAGGCCCCTGCTCACCAGAGGAACACCCACTGTGAAGCAGGTGAGGATCTGGCTTGTGCAATCTGTGTCAGCAGTACGGGACTGTTTTGAATGCACGGACTGGGAAATGTTCAAGAAAGCTGCATCTGAAAACCAACACATCAATGTAGAGGAGTATGCTGAATCTGTGTCTACATACAACCAGAAATGCAGGATGTCACTGTGACCAAGATTGTCACCACATGGGCAAATCAGTAACCCTGGATGACAAATGAGGTATGTGCAGTGCTGAGGGTATGAAATGCAGTGTTAAAGTCTGGGGACAGAGAGGCGCTCAGATCAGCCAGAGCCATCCTGAACCGTGCCATCACAACAGTAAAGTGTTGTTAGGGTTAGAAAATCCAGAATACTGGGATGTGCTCAAAGACTGTGCTGACCAGCTGGGTCACGTCCTCACGGACATATTTAACACCTCGCTGACCCATGCTGTCGTCCCATACTGTTTCAAGACTGCCACTATTATACCAGTGCCAAAAAAAAACAGAATTTCATCACTCAACGATTACCGCCCCGTCGCACTCACCCCCATTATGATGAACTGGTGAAGGACCACATCATCTCCAAATTCCCCCCCTCTTTTGTTGCTGTCTCCTTCACTCTCCAGCTGAGCCTGGAACAGCGAATGCTATTTCTGGACTTCAACTCAGCATTCAACACTATCATCCCCCAGCACCTGGTGAGCAAACTGGCCCCTCTCAACAACCCCCTGTGTAACTGGCTACTGGATTTCCTCACAGACAGACCCCAGTCTGTGCGGGTTGGCAAAAGCACCTCCAGGATCATCTCCCTCATGCCCCAGGGTTGCATACTGAGCCCACTGCTATTCCCATACCGTGCTAGGTTCAGTTCAAACCACAGCATTAAGTATGCGGACAACACAACAGTGGTGGGTCTCATCAGGGACAACAATGAACTGGCCTACAGAGAGAAGGTGAAACAGCTGGTGGACTGGTGTTACCTGTGGTGGTTTTGTGGGGGAGCCGACAGGGGCCAGTGCCACTGTAACACAGACCTTGGACCCCCTTGTGGCCCCCCTCTGAACAAAAAGTCTACAATAATCATAGTAATATATCTTCCTTGTGATGATATGGCACTTGTGTGAAAGGTGGAACACATTTGTCTCAACTAGTTGTATCCTTTAGGACGTTACACCACCGCTGTTCGGCGTCGTGCCAAGGTATTTATCCATGAAGGTCTAAACAAAACAAGAGTATATTTTCCTTTGTAAAGCAACCATTTATTTTGCAATAGTCACAATTTTCAAGTAAGCTGCTCCTACAAATATCTATGCCTTTGATACTGTAAAATCAAGGTCACTGTAATCAGTTTAACACATTGCTCACTTCCATGTTACATCTAACTGACTCAAAATGTACATTAAACTGAATGCAACATTATAGACAATATTTTGTCCTTGTATTCCATGTTTCCATTGCATAGATAGCCTTTGGATATTGCTGGAAATTGAGTCCCACTCCTTAAATGGTAAATAATTATCAACTATTTAATAATGCATTGCATTTAAACAGCACTTTACCCACACAAAAAGCAATAACAGTAGCTTACTGGTCCTACTAGCCTGGACATGCAGTCTGCCAAAATATGTGTCCCCACAGGGGTGAATATGAAGAAGTTTCTATTTTCCTAGCAAAAGTTATAGTGGGATAGGCTGTATTTTCAACCTGCCATAAAACGTATCCCCCCTTTATAATGGACAGATAATGGACTACTATCAAGTATTTAATTTTGTGTATACTTCACATCAGGACTAATAACAGGGCTGAATATGGAGACGTTTGTTGTTTCCTAGCCACAGTTACAGTGGGATACAAAATATAAACTGAGATCCAAAACTAGAGTTTATATTGTTAATTAAGCCTTACAAAGAAGTGTTGCATCAAAGAATGTACTGTAACTTGAGCTAAAGTTAACAGGAATGTTTTTTTGTATAATGTAATTTAATAAAACTATAACTAAGTTACTGAAAAGATATTGTTACTCAAATAACTAAGTTACTGAAACATACTAAAATATTACATTATATACTAAACAAGACATTTTGAAAGCTTGAGCATTGCCTTTGTCTCTTTTTTCCTGGAATGAATGTGCCCCTCTGACAAAACAACTGGCCCCAGTCTGTCCCCCTCAATTAAATTGGTCTAGAACCATCAAATTCCAGGGGATGCAGATCACAGACACCTTGACCCTCCACATCTCTGCTCTTGTGAAGAGAGCACAGCACTGTCTGCACTTTTTGCGTCAGATGAGAGGAGCAAACCCTCCCCCCTGTCTGGTTTGGGGCCTGCAATGCCCCAGATTGGAAATGTGTAGAGAGAGTGGTGAGGACAGATGAGATAATCACCGGAAAGGCACTTCCTTCCATCCATGACACTGCTCGCAGAGCCACCCCCACCATTGACTGTTCTCCCTGCAGCCTTCTGGTAAGAGGTTCAGCAGCATCAAAAGCAGAACAACCAAATTCCATAACAGCTTCATCCCCCACGTCATAAGACTGCTAAATTCCCATTAATCCCCCCTCCCATACATATGATACTAGTCACTTTACATGGACACTTTGAACTCTATTGCACTGAGTAACGTTACTATCATCATCATATTGTCGGTTTCACTGTGACAATACATCCTGCTTCTTTGCTGCTACATTTCCGAAAAAAGTCACAATTTTTTAATCCTTTTTCTGTTTCTTTTATATTTTTATTCTATTTTATATTGCATATACTTATATTTATACTGTTTTTATTTTACTTGTGTGTTTCTGTAAAAAATGTTTATTCCGAGCCTTGCAACAAAATCTTGCTCAACTGTACATTGTGAATGTGCAGGTGAATGATAATAAAGTCTGTCTGAGTTTAAGTCCAAAAAAAGGACTCAAATCAGTCACAACATTTTCTCATGTCAGGTTAATGTATCGTGTGTTATTACTTGATGTAGTGTTATACCTCTTGTGAAACCAGCTTTGACAGTGAAAATATTATTCAAATCATTAAGGCAAAATTTCACAGGGTGTAAGCTAACTGACCCTCTGCACTTGTGAGAAAATGACAGTGCACCGTTTGTGTCTCACAACACTTGAACACATCATCACCTTTTGATCCTCGACATGGATTCTGCTTGTTTTTAGAATGCTACCTCAGGCTTAGACCTCAGTTGTAACTCTTTCTCTCACAGGGACAGTTTCTGAGAAAAAACAGGGTCCTTTTATTACTGCCTGGGAGCAGATGTTTATAACCACTTCTTGCTGCTGTTGCATCAGAAGAGTGAAGGCAGTTTGACATAACTTTATAGGTGTAGGAACAGGTTGGAAACTAAAAATGTAAACCTTAGAGTAACTGTGCATTAAAACAAACAAAACAATTTGCATTATTTCCCAGTTTGAGAAACCTTGATTTGTAGGCAAACGTTTGTCTTATCTACAAAATTGTACTTACCTGGATTTCTGCATTAATTGGTCATAAAATTATCTGATCTTCATCTAAGTCACAATAATAGACAAACATAGTCTGCTTAACCTAATACCACACAAGGTGTGTACATGGTGTGTTCAATAAAAACAGACAAAACATGTAATTGTTTGTGTGGCATTAGTTTAAGCAAACTGTTTGTCCATTGTTGTGACCTATGTATTAAGTCTTGAGTAATGCAGAAATCCAGGTAATTCCAAAAGCTTTCCTGTGTCAGTATATAGTTTATATTTTATATTATATATATTTAATTCAAACATTGTCAAAAGTTTTATCAAGATCATGTTCTTCATGTTTAATGTCTAGTACTCTTTATTTTTGAGTACATTAGACATTC
This sequence comes from Lepomis gibbosus, assembly GCA_029875015.1. Classification (NCBI taxonomy): domain Eukaryota; kingdom Metazoa; phylum Chordata; class Actinopteri; order Centrarchiformes; family Centrarchidae; genus Lepomis; species Lepomis gibbosus. The sequence goes on along the minus strand of JAPMOB010240082.1, from coordinate 8,457 downwards.
TCACTGCAAATCAAATTACATGCCTTTTTTCACTCCCTTTAAAAATAATCTATAAAAAAACATTGCATAGCCACCATCTAATAGTCTTAAAGTGGTCATATCATGCTTTTTGGCTTTTTCCCTTTCTTTTATTGTTTTATATATCTTTTTTGTGCATGTAATAGGTTTGCAGAGTGAGAAAGCCCACCCCAAAGGGAGTTCCCTTCTCCCACAGAAAACACTGCCCTGAACTGCCTGGAAAACAGCTTGACTACAGTCCAGTCTTTACTTCCATTAACACTCTCATTGTAACACGCATCATAAGCGTAGCAGTTAGTCAGGCACGTCCTCAAAAACACCATTCGAAAATCACACTGAGTTAAAACACACACAGTGAAAAGACATCCACCCACTGCCTCCCCTCATTCCCAACCATATGAAAGATCAATGTGTTACAAGGGTGGGAATCACACGGTACTTCATGATCCAGTACACGGCACATGGCTCACGATACTGATAATATCATGATACAGCAATTCGGCAATAACTGATATATTGCTAGACAATTCTAAAAAATCCATCACAATATCTGTCAAACTATAAATACAAAATGCCTGTAAAAAAGTTTTCTCTCTCCAAACTGTTAGAAAACAGCACAATTTTACCGCACACATTTTTTCAGTCTGTAAATTAAATTTAGACAACTTTAGAGCAACTATAAAAAACATTTCTTTATAAAAGGCACATAAAATGCAAATTCACTCAATTTACTGAATCTTTTGTTTAAAATACAAATTGCTGTGAACCACCTAAGTCTAGTATGCACATCACATTATATTGATAACTGTTTAGTGACACAGCATTGTGCCCTTTTCCACCTATAGGTAGCTGTGTTTTTAGGGCACTGGGAATTTTGAGTTTGAATATTGACCCTTTGGGGTTGCTGTAGCTAGCCAGTGTGGAGTGCTGAAGCAACAGAGCAGCAGCTCTTTTTTATTTCACACAGAGGTCAGAAAACAAATGTACTTATTTGCACTGTAGGTCATTCAGGATGTTAAGCATGTGAAGCAAAATGTGTATGATTATACTATATTATTGCGATCGTGATGCTAATGGCCGCTAGCATGTTAATGAAGATTCCCATTATATGTAACCATTGACTCTCACCTAGAAGGTTGTGTGTTTGATCAAACCTTGTAAAATCTCTCAATTCAACATCACATAAAGCAGTAAACAAGCTTCTCGCGCTTTTATTTTGCAGACAAAACTACAAAGAGTAAGTGATTATGTGAGTAACTGTTGCTGTCATGACTGAGGTCTATTTCAGCACTTCTATCAATTTATTTATTTTTACTTTTTGCCGCTATCAAAGCACCATAATCTGGCCCAAACGCCTATTGCTGACGGGCAGAGAAGTAACGTGTTTCCCTGTGTTGCAGAAACAGTGACAATGTTACACACTCTTGGCTTACATTTTCCATGTTATCTGTCAGTGGCCAAGTCACAATAACATATGGAAACCTCATTTCTTGACTGCTGTCTCAGAAGACCTTTTGCAGTGTCAGCCACTTTAGCTTTCCTACTCTCTTTGAAAGGGTAGGGGGCAGTGGTAGACTGGATACTTGGTTGCTATTCACAACCTCACCGCTAGATGACACTTAATCTTACACACTGAACATTTAAATCAAGAGACATCTAGCTCGGGATGAATGGAAAAATCTGGTCTTGTAAACCGTCAGAAAAAATAAACAGAAGTAGTAGTAAGTCTTTGCTCTTCTTATTATATTAGACATTACATTGTTTGTGTACAGTAAAGTTGTGGTTATAGCCTTTATTTTATATAATTCTTATTTATGCACAAATATACCTTGGACCCCTTGTATACCAAGACCCCTTGTAAGTTAAAATCTAGTTGACAATAAGCCCGATTCTGAGCTTTTTGTTCTGGCAGATAAAGCCCGGCTGTTAGATTACAGCAGCGCAGGCAGCCTCTGTACTGGGGTATTGTGCAATACCAGCAAGAACGCATTGTCTTAGGGTGCTTTCACACCTGCCTCATTTAGTTTGGTTGAATCGCAGTAGAGTTTGTTTTGACCCTTGCTGCGGTTCGTTTAGGCAGGTGTGAATGCAGCAATCGCACTCTGGTGGCACCAAAAGCTGACCAAACAAGCGTACCGAGACCACCTTGAAGAGGTGATCTTGATAGGCTTTCAAAAGAACTATGGTGCGGTTCCCATGTGGTGTGAAAGCAAACAAACCAACCACAGGATTTTATGATAGCAGAGATTTGATCTGAGCATTATTTCCAAAGCTAAACCCCTAATAAATCCATGGTCTGTGTTCAGCGATCTTATAAGTGATCGCCAAAGCTGTCCAATCAACAAGTTACCTGTAAGTCTGTGTAACGTTATGGTTACTTCTCTTGGTTCGTTTGTAAAACTGCAGTGTGAACATGAACCGGACCAGAACTAAAATGCAATAGTGTATAATTTGTTTCACTTGGTCCGGACCAAACAAACCAAACAACAGGTGTGAAAGCACCCTTAAACTATCAGCAGTGTTCTGTGTGCTAGTGACATTCTCCCCAAGAACACAAGTCTGTTCTTTGAATTCTTGGTTTTGAGAAACCAATGCATTCTTATCTCAGTGCGTCATTACCGACGCTTTTAGACATTGTGACAAAGCGTATCCTTCAGCATCCGTATGAAACGCTTCAGTTCTGTACGTTGCAGCAACACAAAGGAGGCTAACCCTACCTCACGGCCGATGTGCACAGCTGTAGGGTTAACCTGTCGACATGCATAAAGTCGTTGAATTAGGTTTAGGCACAAACATTTCTGATGGTTATGGTTTGGGTAGAGGCCTTCGGGGGGCTGTCACCTGTCAGCTTTTTCTAACGCAGAACTGTACGAGTAACGTTACATTTTCAGTCACTTTTTGAAATATAAATAAATAACTTTAAATAAAAAAGCATCCACAAAATGGCAGACGGTCATGTGATTTTGCGTGATCTGTCAAAGTGAGTATTTCAGCATCCTCCACCCATCCGTTCTGTCTTCCATCTGTCTGCGATAATCCTACTTCCTCTGTCCCACTTATTTCCAAACCAGATGCGTTTAAGCCCACTTCAGGAAGGACCGGAGGAATGTTGCAATACTCTCTTGATCCAATACTGTAAAATCAATCTGAGTCAGTTAAAAATAGTAAATCCTTCTTGGCTGTAATTTTTCAAATCTGGCAACCGGAAAATAAATCTTGCACAGGCTGAAGGGGGGCTTTACTATGACTGACCTTTTTAATAACCTTTTTTGGTAACTTTTTAAGGAAGAAAGAAGAAAGCTTTTGCATTGTCTTTGCATTGAACATTTTACATTTACTGACAATGAAGGTTCAACTTTTAGTGATGGTTTAGAGCATGAAACTAACAATATGACAAATTTGACTATATTAATTAAAAAACACAGAATGTGACAACAGCAAATCATCTGTTTACTTAACAGATTCTCATATAAACTCAGCAAGAAAGGTCCTCTCACTTTCAACTGCTTTTATTTTCAACAAACTCAACGCGTTTAAATATTTGTATGAACATAAAAAGATTCAACAACTAAGACATAAACCGAATTTAGTTTCACAGACATGTGACAGAAATAAAAAAATGTGTCCCTGAACAAAGGGAGGTCAAAATCAAAAGTAACAGTCTGGTGTGGCTACCAGCTGCATAAAGCACTGCAGTGCATCTCCTCCTCATCAACTGCACCAGATTTGCTAATTCTTGCTGTGAGATTCTCTTCTTCTCTTCTCTTCTCTCCTACCAAGGCACATGCAAGTTCCCGGACATTTCTGGGGGGAGTGGCCCTAGCCCTCAAGGGTTCCACATGAGGGAGGAGGATGTCTTCCCTGTAAATCACAGCACTGAGATGCCAGCAGTGACAACAAGCTCAGTCCCATGATGCTGTGACACACCGCCCCAGATCATGATGGACCCTCCACCTCCAAATTAATCCCACTCCAGGTTAAAGGCCTCAATATAAAGCTCCTCGTTCTTCGATAAACACTAGTCCAACCATCATGCCCGGTGAGACAAAACCGCATAAGTGAGGAGCACTTTTAGCCAGCCCTGTCTGATGTTGTTGAAGATGTGAGGTTTTTAAAACTATTTTGGGGATCCTCCCCCTGAAAATTCTGAGCATTAAACACTTCATTTCCTGCATTCTGGTGAATTTTTCTGCACCAATTTCTGTCTTTCCTGCATCAAGTTTTGGTGGAAATGTTTTTATTTATGTAAAGGGAAACACAAAATTCAGGAGGCAGGTGACAATTCAATATCTAAAACTCAACAATCCAGCGCTCAGAACTTACAATGCATGTTTCTCCTCTAGATCAACTTTCTCATGTAATATCATACTTGCTGAGTCAACACACATGGAGATGAAAAAAAACAATAATTATGTCCAAATCAGATTAGACACTGGCACCACAGCTAGCTTCTCTCATTGACCAGGATTCAAAGAGCTGGTAACTCTGGTTGATTAAAGCATCAGGCAAACAAATGATGAACATTCACTTAAAAAGCGGCTTTCTTAGTGACAGTATGTGAGCACAAAGACACACCTGAGAAGCAGATATGCTAAAATTGTTAAATTTGTTTACCTCACTGTGTCACGGCAGTGCAAATGAGCTGGCTCTTGTCCCACCCACATACAATGGTTCCGACAACATGTAATGTTAGATTTTAAACACTATAATGCCGCATGGGGGGAATTCACTTAGGCCAGACTGAGTTCAACTGTAGGCTATGACTTAAATGCTACCCAGCTGCTCATGTAAATGTGTGATAAAGTAATACCATATCTAATTCCTCTCTCTCTTAGATAAGTTGCAGGTCCAAAGAATGCCATTTAATTATGCTAATTACTGTTACTGTACTGCGGATTAGTTAAATCAGTGTGATTTTACTCTGTAGATTGGCTTGCACACAATGTGCAATGAATTAAAGAATATACAATAGCATTGACAGGGACACTATGATAATTAGATTTCACTGACAACAACATTCTGTGGGGACTGATATTGTTAAATTGTTGAAATAGGCTACTAGAGATAGGTAATATTTATGTCTTTCACATTATCATTATTATTATTACCTCTGGTAACATTACTGCAGCTATAGAATACTGACACCAGTCTGCACTTGCAAAGCTTTTCAACTCTTGGAGCACATTTTCGATTTGACATCAATTTTTCGTAAAACTGCCGATATTCGAAATCCACACAATTGATTTCTTGCCTCAAAACTTCTCAGAAAAGTTCTGTTGTTGGTGTCCAAATAAAAAAACCCTTTGCATTAGGATATACTCTACGTGGGCCGAGATAATGTCATCAAGTTTTGATTCGATTGTGGGCATGCAGCTGATGCAAACCCATGACTGGTCAGTTAGAACCACCAACAGTTTTGACTTGCAAAACTTTTCAACTTGCAAAACTCTCTCACTGGCAAAACGGTTTAACCTGCAAAACTTTCTGACTGACAAGGACAACTTTTTGATTTGCAAAACTACTTAACTTGCAAAAATTTTCTGACTCACAAGGGAAAAAATGCCCTGTTTGTTTTTAATACAAACTTGTTTTTTGATTGCAGTTTAATAAATATGCTCTCAAAACATTATTTTTTGCTTGCATTAAAAAGACACAAAAATACCTTCATACTTAGGACCATGTTAGGGTGGCTTAAGCCCCCCAAAAATAGGCTGAATTGACGTCCAAAGTTTTATTCAACAACCTGCAAACATTTGCAGATTCAAACATAATTCTGATTGGTTGAGCAATATCCACTGCTACCAAAATATTTTCAATATCTCAGTAACATTATGTCTCTGCCCCTCCCCAAATATATGGCAATATAGCATGTCTGGGCAAGCAACTTATTAAAACCCATATTTACGTTTATGGTTAGGCAGCAAGATCTAGTGGCCATAGCAATTATGACAGAAGCAAAGGAGGAAATCAGATGAGGTATTATAATGCGTGATAAAGTCCGCATAGAGAGAAGGCTGGGAGGGATGGATCAAACATAAGGACTTTCACCCAGAAGACCATCCCGAACTTTGTGTCCCGTGTTGAATAGTAACAGATTTCTGGACTAAATTTTCTAAAAGACTAAAAGAGTGAGCAACAAAACAGCTGTGACAAACCACGAGAACAGGCACAGAAGCATGGTGTCAATTATAATAAGGTGAGATAACTTTAAGGTTACAATAGGCAAAGGCTTAATTACAAAAATGTAACTAAAAGACTTAAAACTGATTCTAGATCTGGTGCCAAAGTTACCTCCAAAAATTGATGCAGGTTCAATCCATCTTTTCCTTTTGATTGACTTGTCCTTAGAAATGTCCTTTCTAAGGGCGCTTACTTTGTTATAAATAAATAAACATCAAGTTGCTAATAAGCACCTTTTCAACCTTAATTTATTGAGGTAAAGCCAACATTTAAACTTTTTCAGCTTTTAAACTCTTTACATTAAATTCATTTCACAGTTCTGTCCTAAGACAATAAGTGCATTCAAACTCTCATTAAACTCTCTGTAGTAACAGCAGCTGCAGGAGTAGTATTGGTCAAGGTTGCTTCATTGGGTGACGAGAGAGGAGAGACTTTTTTTCCTTGTATTCTTCCATGCCAGATTTTCCTCCAATCCAACCTGTTGATCATTCACACTACAGACACTCCAATGTAAGCAATCTTTAAAAGGCTACAGTTCTCACTGACATCTCATTATTCTTCATTATTGATCTCCTAAGGGAATTTGAAAATCCATGTGTTTATATTAATGTAGCAATGACATAATGGAAATCATGGCCTGAAGGTCCCAGGAAATATGTTTGTTATCTGCCCAACAGTTTGGCAGTGATTTAAAACAGAAGGAGCTGACTCCTGGGCTGAATTTATTTTCCTCAGTAACAAAACACAGATGATAAGAAAGGTAAAGCATTCATTAAACAAGATAATAAACGATGGAGAGGTTAAAAGAAAATAGTTCTAGAGAAACTTGGGACACACTCTAGAAACATCTCCTATTAGAGTATTATTTGCAAAAAGTTTTAGGAAATAACTAAGTCTGTTTTTAATAAATGAAACTATATATTTTTTTTACATCTTTATAAGTTTATAAAGATGTATGTCCCACTTAGAAAGCAATGGGCTTGAGGAAGTGATTGGTTGGTCTCTTCCTTGGATTTGTCAACCTTTTCCTATTTATGTTTTATTTATACAGTATCTCAAAAAAAGCTAGTACACCCCTCACATTTTTGTAAAAAAATGATTATATCTTTTCATATGACAACAGTGAAGAAATGACATTTTGCTACAATGTAAAGTAATGAGAGTACCGCTTATATAACAGTGTAAATTTGCTGTCAAAATAACACATCACACAGCCATAAAAGTGAGCACACTCCTAAGTGAAAATGTCCAAATTGGTCCCAATTAGCCATTTTCCCTCCCCGGTGTCATGTGTTACAAGATCTCAGGTGTGAATGGGGAGTAGGTGTGTTAAATTTGGTGTTATCGCTCTCACACTCCCTCATACTGGTCAGTGGAAGTTCAACATGGCACCTCATTGCAAATATCTCTCTGAATATCTGAAAAAAAAAGAATTGTTGCTCTACATAAAGATGGCCTAGGCTATAAGAAGATTGCCAAGACCCTGAAACTAAGCTGCAGCACAGTGGCCATGACCATACAGTTGTTCAACAGGACAGCCACGTTCCACTCAGAACAGGCCTCGCCATGCTCGACCAAAGTTGAGTGCACATGCTACCCTACGTCTAACCCTAACACTAATCCTACCCTTAACTAATAGACATGCAAAGAACTGCATTAGGACATCTCGATAGGTAGCATAAATTGTCAGAACACCGGGACTGGGGAGCTACAGTTCATTGAGGGAACCATTGAAAGGCAACATTTACTGTGACATACTGAAGCAGAGCATGATCCCATTCCTTCTGAGCCTGGGACGCAGTATTCCAACATGACGACCCCAAACACATATCCAAGACAACCACTGCCTTGTGAAAGAAGCTAAGGGTAAAGGTGATGGACTGGCTAAACATGTCTTCGGACCTAAACCCTATTGAGCATCTGTGGGGCATCCTCAAAGGGAAGGTGGAGGAGTGCAAGGTCTCCACATCCACCAGCTCTTTGATGTCATCGTGGAGGAGTGGAAGTGAACTCCATGCCCGAGAGGGTGAAAGCAGTGCTGAAAAATAATGGTGGTCACACAAAATAGTGACACTTTGGGCCCAATTTGTACATTTTCCCTCAGGGGTGTGGTTGCCAGCGGTTTAGACATTAATATCAAAGGGAAATCAGAAATCTTGGTGTAGTCATGGACTCAGTGCTACTATCACCTGAAGAATATATCAAGGATAAGAGGCCTTATGTCTCAGCAGGACCTGGAAAAGCTTATCCATGCATTTA